>JAAGKR010004799.1:14538-57267 GCA_011419295.1 Clarias macrocephalus | reverse complement strand
GACGTTGTCCTGTTTGCCTACAACGTACAGACTGCTGTGTTGATGTTTAAAGAACTTAACAATGCTAGTGCAAAAATTGGCCTGTGAATTAACAGGACCAAGACGCAGGCAATGAAGACAAACTGATGCGCCGGTGGAACAATCACAATAAAAGGCCAATCTTTGACAAATACGTTTACCTGGGGAAACTAGTCACCCACAACTACAAAATCGATGATGATATCTGCACATGACAGAATGGAGCATGGATTAGCTTCAAGAGCATATAACAATTCATCACAAAAATTAAACATGTCAAGGCCTGTACCCAACTTTTCAATTCCACCATCCTACCTGTGCTAAACTACACCTGTGAAACATGGATGATAAGAGGAACAAAGGGAAGAAGACAGATACTACAGATAACAGAGAGCGAAGGAAACAGCGAATACTAAAGATCTAACTAAGAAATAGAATCTGAAACAAAGACATTCACAGCAAACCAAGTTTAAGGACATCTACAAAGATGCCAGAGAACGGAAACTCAGGTAAGTTGGGCAAGTAGTGCAACAAGACGACAACCGTTGGACAACTCGAGCAATATTCTCGTATACTATAATGATATAATACTATATGCAATATAGTGTGTCAAATGTTTACATATACAATGATCATATGTTAAAATAAAAAAGGGCAATTTGGCAGCCGAGCAACAATATAAGAGTCAAAGTAGTTAATGCCTTTGTTGCCAGGCTTTACTGTGCACCTTCAAAGAAAGTACACAATCAATATTAGAAAAATCTAAAATGGATGTTTACTTTCAATATCATGTTCAGTGGGGATTCCAGTTAAGTTAGCAAGAGATTATTTGTGTGGTCATTATTGCAGTCCATTTACACTATTAACCTTGATTACCACAAAGAATACTATAATTTTGTGACTTGCCAATTCACTAATAGCAAAGCTGACAACTCTCACACATTGAGCATGAGACTCAAACAGGCACTCATCTTCACACGCATGCAGCACAAGCTCACTTTATATGTGTATACATATCCTTTATATGTCCAGGTGCTATATAATAATAATAATAATAATAATAATAATAATAATAATAATAAAGTACAGTCAATAATTACCTCTCCCTGTCCAAAGACATGCAGATTGGCTAATTTCCATTCCCAAATTGCCCATAGTGTGTGCGTTGTGCCCTTCGATGGATTGGCACCCTGTCCTGGGTGTACCCTGCCTCGTGCCATTGGGTATGCTCCAAGCCCTATTCTGCCCTACCAGGATCTGCTGGAGAGCCTGTGAGTGGTTTGGCTGGTATATAAGCCTGGTCCTATTTTTATTTATTTTCTGGAATGCATACAATCACAGCGCATCTGTTGTTTCACATCAACACTGTAACATTAAAAAATACAGAACCTGAGGTATGCAGGGAAAGCTGTATGGTTGGTGTATGACAAAATGGCTGGGCATTCACAATTGGGGTGGGCGTAGTGTGAGTGCCTTCAATTTTAGGATCACACTCCAAGCTTTTCCTGAAAAGTTGGCAGCCAGTTATAATCAATAAGCACTTTATCTGAAATTATTTATTTACTTACAGTATACCAGCTTACTGAATTAACACATGGTAGTAGAAGTATTAAGTATTGGTATTTTCTAAATGTAGGGCAAAACATTACTTTTTTAAGAGCACAATTGCAGAAACAAAAATAATATTCAATGCTGGAAGGTTTAATTTTTCAAGTTTTCAAGCTGTGATTATGGATTCACCCAATATATTTAGTTGGATAAAAGCACTATGTTCCCTGCGATAGATTGGCAACCTGTCCAGGGTGTACCCCTCATTGTGTTTTAAGACTCCATAAATGCATCCATAAATCTCCTCTTTGGTCTTCCCCTAGACCTCCTGTCTGGCAGTTCCAAGTTCATGTCCAAACCACATCTTTACACTTTTCTTTAATTTTAGATAACCTGTGGAATCTGCTAGACAGCACCGTGGATCAGAGTAGGAGGAACTCCAATGTCAATGACACACTAGACTAGTTTTTTGACAGTAACAAATATTTCAAGAATGGGAAAAAGCATCACATTCTTGGGAATGGGAACTGCCTCAACATAGCCACAGTATTGAAGATTCTACTGTGGAATAAAAATTTATAAAATTATCCTCCCTCTGCTCTTGTACCATATGCATTGCTCAGTTGCATTAGCAAGTCACATTACACCAGAACTGAACCCCTATCACAAACGTCACATCATTTTATTTATTTCCATGCATCCTTTATTTTTGCCAATGCCATTTACATCATTGATATATTCAATTAAATATCAACGGATGAAAAGTGTGTGTAATTTACAGGAGTGGCAACTCAACGAATGCTATGTTTCTTATGGTAATTAATTCCTGCAGCATAACAAGAGCTTGTAATAGTGATTTGATTTTGCTGCAATATGCATATTACAGTAGCAGTACAGTAGCTGTTGCCAGTAAATTCTGTGTTAAATAAGACCAAGAATGTTTTCCTGGATCAATCAGCTGAAAGCAGACTGTGACGGCATACTGAAAGGGTGCTAAAGCAGTAGTGTGTCAATACCAGATGATTTGAAGGATTAGCAGGAGAACAAATCTTTTTTTTTTTTAAAGTGTTTAAAATAGATGCAGTGAGATAATCTTTTTTAAAATCTTACTTTCTTTAGTCCCATCTATGATTGTTTAGGCAGACAATCCTAGAGCAAGACAGCGGGCCTAAAATGCTGCATATAGCATTTAGCACAGGTAAGCACCAGCTCACTCAGATTCCAATCAAGAATGGTGTAGAACTTTCAGCTGATCTTTTTAAATTTAATATGGTTCTGGCTTTAACTTTTTACCCAGCAAATAATTAAATTCAAACAATCATGCAAACAATCCAAAGGTAATGCAAGTGAAAATTGCAACATACTGTACTTGACATAGTGAGTGAGGTCTGGTTATTCTTTACAAATAAACGAGACTGGATTGTGTGCTTATTTGTTGCTTAAAATGGAGTATGCGCTAATATGGACTCAAATTTTATTTTACAAACTTCAACTCAAATCAATGGTACAGTTACATAGTGGTCAGGGTTTGATTTCAGCCTTGGGTCTGTGGGTGTTGCTGTTGCGTGTTTTCCCTGTGCTTTGTGGGTTTCCTCCAGGTACTCCTGTTTCTTCGCACAGTCCAAAAACCTGCAGATTAGGATTAGTTTTGCGTGGCTTCCGCTAGGGGCGCTAAACTGGAACGTGTTCTGTTTGATAATAAATCGGAGTTGTTTTTTGGGCGTTCTGCCTTTAATAAACACAATATTTAGATTATACATTTATTAATTGTTATATATAATATTGTCATATATTTCGAAATATAATTCTGCAAATGTTTTGAGAACTTATTAGGTTGCCAGAAACTGTTTCTGCAAAATACTGTAATCCCAACATGCTTTACCCTGAGAAAAACTCCTCACATGCAAAAGTTTTACACTTATTATAATATCGCATAATGTGAGAATACGTTAAGATCAGGTGGTATATAACCCTGAACGCAGATTTTTATCAGTTTCACTCATTTGTTGCACATTTAAGCAAGTTAAGTAATAATTAACCTTATCGTTTGTGTACCAGGACCAAACCATTCGTCACTCATTTGGAGGAGTACCGGGCGTAGCCGCTCGGCTCTAAAACGGAACACGCACTGAATTTACGCCAAAACACAAGAAGACCCGAACTATTTTAACTATTTTAGACTCCTTTACATGCGCATTAGGAATACAACGTGTCCTTTACAGCAGTACACATGAGATATTAAGGAAAAGTTTGCCAGGAAGCCCCTGTGAGTTTCGGTAAAGGCGGCGTGGTTCAGTCGCGCTTCTTCCTCCTTCACCTGTTCAGGTTTCAGTCTCTCACCTACACGGACAAAATGGAGGATACACCTGTGTGAGGGGAAAAGCAAGAACACTACAGAAAGACTCAGGAAATACGGGTTTACAAATGTTTGGTCGAGTTTCCCAAGAACGACTATTTTAGGTATTTTTAAGTCAGGTTCAAGTCGAGTGTTTTTATTAGCCAACTTTAGGAGAGTGTATCAGCCGAAAATGCGCCTGCTGTTTGTGATCCTTATCATCTTCACGGTAACAGGTACTCATAATATTTAATTTCTTTTTAAAATGGTTTCTATGTAAAACCATTTCTATTTGTTCACTTTTCTTCTTTTAATATTGTTATGTAGCTCTCTATACAACAGACGAGGGTATTCTGACAGACTACATGCATTTCGCAGTGGCATGCATTTTTAGGCCTAAAATAAGCTCACTGTTGATACAGTGCTGGATTTTTTTTGTACCTACTCAAGCAGATCTATTTTTAATTCTCTTAATTCTCACCACCTTTTTTTTTTTTTTTTTAATTTGCTGTTAATTCCAAATGTGATATTTATAGTCCTTCTGACAATTACTGTGTTTAGTGCATTAATGTTTTATAACTAATAATTTCCTGACAGTTACATTATAATCAGTTCATAAAGCGATAGGTATACAAGCTTCACAAACAAACACAAACTTACTACATTTATAGAGACAAAGCGACTTTAAATTCTGCTATATTTATTTTTAATGACTATATTTGATGTACAGTATTTTGTTACATTTGTACATTCCCATATTTAAAATTAGATTGTGTGTGAGTGGGTTACAGTATAACCCCACTGACCTGGTTTCTGTCTCACGCATGTGAGTCATAGTTTCAGTTAACACAATCTTTCAAGAGTTTTTGTTTGTTTCATTGCCTTCATGCCATAATTTTAAAGACACTTGCTCTCATTCCACAAGGCTAAAACTTCTCCCCTCTAACACCCCTTACTTATCTCAGCATCCATTCATAAAGGCTCAGTACCTTAGAAGAAAAGCTGCTTTTGTTCTAATGAATATACAGATGTTTCTGTCTAAGAGCTGTAGTGTGGCACCTGAAGCAGTTTTGTCTTTACAGTTGCACATTATTTCTTTGTACTCATTGAGAGCATACTATTTAAGAAAATTTGTTTTCTATGAAGTTATAGATATAGTATGTCACAACTTAACTGTGTATCTTAAAGATGTGTCCAGTAATAAGGTGGACTATTTTTATGCAATCAGTTAGCTAGATATTGCTGCTAAACAATTGTATTTAGAGAAATAAAATGGAGATGGTTATAATCACTCCTGGTTCTCACGGATTTACTTTAAATAAAATTCATGCAGTGGTCAAAATATACCCCAAATAACTTGTCTTCCTAAATCTATAAGGTCAGTCTTTTATATAAAAGTTAATTTTAGTGCTAGCGTTAAAGTGATGTGTAAGAGCAGATTAATATTCATATACAAGTGGTGTTCGTAATAAACAAGGTTATCATTTATTCTGATAAATTAACTTTTTTCATGATAATGTTTATACATTTTACTAAATATGTTCTAATAGTAAATTACTCATGCTGTGTCCAGAGTATCTTAGATCAAAGTAAAAAATAAATTTGGGTTGCTGTATGCTCCAAGTATCGTTTCAGATTATGCACTATTTACGGCTCTTCATATCACACTTGAGTATTTGTTTTATGATTTCAGCAGCAGCAAAATTTTGCTTCCTGAACCGGTTCAGTATCATGCTGAGTTATTGTTCTGTATAAACAGCAGCATTAAATACTTTATCCTAGAATTGCTACCTTGCGATTATAAAAGATTAGTAGAACAGGACAAAAAAAAAAAAAGACACAATTATGCATATCCTACTGGATTTGCCTTACATTCTTGTTGTTACATTTACAACCACAGATTAACCCTCTTCTTTCTGACAGGTTTCACCACAGGCGTCAATGTCATCTGCCCTGTGAAGCGCTATGTGGTCATCCTGTTCCAGCCAGTCACTCTTAGGTGTGATTACACGACCACAGCTACTGTGCCCCCTATCATCACCTGGAGGTACAAGTCCTTCTGCCGAGACCCAATCCAAGCTGCCCTGAATCCAAGCAGTGCGGACAATGCTTATGCCCAGTCTAACCCAAACTACAACCCCAACACTGAATGCTCAGATAGTTCAAGGACTGTGCGCATTGTGGCTTCTAAGCAGACAGCAGTCACGCTGGGAAATCAATACCAGGGCCGCAAGATCAGCATCACTAACAGTAAGAGATAATGATTGTGAATTTGTTTGTCCCACCCCCCCCCCCCCTCCCCTCTCTCTCGCTCTCACTCTATGTCTGTCTGTCTGTCTATGTATCAATCTGTCATATCTATCTAAAAGCGCCCTTGGCCATGTAATGGAAAGAAACACTTTAGTTTATGAATGAACAAAATTGTAAATTAGGTTAAGTGCATGAAGGCTTCATACAAGCTACGTAACTGCATGTCTTCCTAATACAAATATTAGGAATAAAATGTAATATAGATCTATCAGCATGTTCATTAATAGCTGGTAGCTTTTGAGAAAGAAATAAGGTCTTACTGCAGTACTAAATATCCAAAAAAGATTTGAGGCACAGAGCAGTTCCCCTAATAGCATGGCTTTTTCTTTTAGATGCTGATCTCAACATTGAACAGACTGCATGGGGTGATAGCGGTGTGTATGTGTGCAGTGTTGCGTCGTCCCAGGACTTATCAGGAAATGGCGAAGACTATACCGAGCTCATTGTTTTGGGTAAGATTTAATGATTATTTATATTTATTTTATATCTGCACACACACCCAAAAGGTAGGTTGTACTTTTTTGCCACCCGTTTTCAATTATTCTCAATGATTCCTTCCTTAAGTGGTATGGTGTTTTAGAACATTTGTAGAGGACTTGAAGTCATGAACATGAATTTTACTTTACTTTTCATAAGAGTTGGGTATTGAGCAGTCACATGGTTTAATTGTTGAGGAAAACATTTTAAGAGGAGAGAACTTTTCTGCTTAGATAGTCGCAGCAAAACCCTTTTCAATCATGGCTTTGTCCTCCTTCTTTCACAGAGAGAAAGTCAAATACTACAGACCTGCTGCCTGGCATTGACTTACTGATCATGGAAGGTACACTAAGTGCACCTCTGTAGTCCTAGAAGCCTACTTGTGTTATGCGCTTTTACCTCCTTCAGCAGGCAAGCTACTTTGTTGTCAAATAAAATGAGCTGAAGGTGACTGACTTTCTCAAGAATCTGAAAGTTGAAAAAAAAAAGTTTCATGGATGATAAAAGTTTCAGAAGGCACAATTTGTATATACAAGCAAGGTTTATGCTCGTAAACAACAGAAATCAGCTCCGCCTGCAGTAGAAGTTGCTGTAGAAGTTGCATCGCCTCAGGGATTAAGATAGTAAATGTCCAGGCATGAGTCTGTCCTTGATGTTTGCATGCTGTGTGTGGTTTGAAATTATGATTTTGGTGGCAGAACAACTGATGAGACGAACCTGTCAAGCTAGTTTCTTTTCTTTTCTTTTCTTATTGTCGTATTATATAATAAATTTTATGTCATGATCTTTTTTATTTTTTTTAAACTTAAGGTATCCACCTTAAGCTGGAGGCTTATGATATAGTTGAGTTACAGTGAAAGAAAATTCTTAATTATAGATTTATGAGTTTGCTAATAGTCCTGTAGCCTTAATCACATTTTAATTAATATCTGATGTGTAAGTATAAAGGTCACAAAGAGTCCAGGGGTTCTTGTACCAAATAAATAATGACTTGTATAAGTCCCCCCCCCCCCCCCCCGGGCACACATTTTTGTGAAGTTTTCAATTATGGGTCTTGTTTAGCTAGTGTGTTATGGTGTGTTCCACTTTCTGTTGATCCAGAATTGCATGATAGGGCCAAGCTTTTAGAGCGCTAACAATTATTTTTGTTAAAGAGAAAAACAAAGTTACTCTTAGCAATTTTGCTTAGTTTAGATGATTTAAAAACAAACAGTGTCTCTTGGATTTTGGAAAAACAGACTGCGGAGCTGGTCATGCTGCTAGACTGCTAGGTAAATTTCAGTTGCCAAAAATCCATCTGATCATCTGGGACACAGCTCATTGGCCATTGGGTTGATCGAATGGGTACCGAAACCTTGCTCACATTACACAACAACTGACTGGTGCCAGTTTTGCCTTTTATACAGTATATGTTGCTGTTATTTGGCCAGATCGCTGCTGCTGTTAAATAGGTATTGATTGGGTTACTGCCACATATCAATCTGCCACTGTTGTTACTCTCATGCTTTTGTATGTCTCATCTTGGGCAAGGTTTTTTTTTTCTTGTCACCCTTGCATCCCGTCCTTAATTTTGCAGAGGATTTGAAATGGTTGTCTGAAGGGTCTTGGTTAGCTTGTGTGTTGACACTGTAATGCTTCCACGTTCTGTTGATCCAACATAGCATAATGGAGTGGCCAAGATTTTAGAATGCTAGTTTTGATAATTATTATCTAAATTAGAAGATAGCTGACATTTATCAGGAGCTTCATACACAAGCCTTTTTTTTTTCTTTTCCCTTTTGGCTTTGAAATTCTTGATGTGCTATAATAACTTTGGTCAAGAGAAGATTAGTTTACAATACAAATACTGAGATAAACTAAACAGATTGCGTAGTTTTTTTTTTTTTTTTTTTTTTTTTTGGGACAGGTCTATGAAAATTATGATACGATAATGGCAGATCACTACAAATTTATTTTGGGCCTTTCCTGTTGGGTTGTGTTGGGAATATGTTTGTGTTGTCTTTGTAGCCATCTGAGATTCTTGCTAGTTGTTACTGTATAACTGCTGGTTCACTATTTTAAATAAGTTGGATTTATTGTCCACATATTTGACCTTAAAATTATTTAAACAGGGTCAAATGTATATGTTCATCCTTGTTTGAAAAATATTTAAATGCTCTTTTTCATGTTGGTATTGGTATGAAACTGCTAATTGACTCTTGGCAATGATTTTTCTTTTTCATTTTAAGAATTTTGCTGTGAGTTGCCCCATGCTAATTTGCCAATTCTAATGAATGGATATAAAGCAATGTGAAAATTAGGACCATTTGTGTTTAGACTTTTTCAAATACCAAATAATACTTGTTTTGCACACTTTTCATATGGCTTGGAAAGGCATGTGCTCCAAAATAAGCAGTTAGGATAAAAACTGTGTAACGGTTTTATGTTTTAATTTTCCCTATTTAAGAGAATCATAACCAGTTCATTTTCCCATCCATATACTGTATATCTGATTAGTGGTGAATTTATCTAATACAAATTCCAGGTAGACATTATGCAGTGTTTATTGACATTGTACCATATGTTAACTCACACTGCACACTTACTAAGGGTTTAAACAGGTTTGTTAATTCACTGTTCCACTGAAGTTCTATCCAAAGCATTGAGGGCAATTCTTTTTATCACAAGTGGAAAGGCTGGGAGAAAAACTCCGCCTGATCATAAAATTAGTCAGAGGCTACAGACTCCAAACTTGAGTCGAACAATATGTGTCTGCCCAGTCTTAGTAAGAGTTCAGGTTGTTCACTCTTCCCCCTTCTTTACTCTGTCCTCTCTGTCAGATTGGTTGTTGGTAGTGTTGGTGGTAATCGGCTTCCTCTTGTTCCTGCTCCTCATTGGGATCTGTTGGTGTCAATGTTGCCCTCATACATGTTGCTGTTATGTGAGCTGCCCATGTTGCCCAGAACGCTGCTGCTGCCCGAGAGCATGTAAGTAGTTATACCTGCATTTATTCGTCATTTCTGTCTTTCTCTTTATAATTGTGTTCTCTAAAAAGTCTATGTAAAAGTAAATGTTCTCTAATAATTTCTTGTTGCAGTTGGTCTTTTTATTTAATAGCCTTTGCTGCAATCTTTGTTGCTATAACTTGCATTATGGAAGTGTTAGGCAAGAATTTTCAATGTGGAGTTGCAATGTTTGTGCCTAATACTGAAAGTAAAATACCAAATCTGAAAAATTCTAAGTATTAATTCACACATTATCTTTGTTGTTTCAATTAAAGTGTATGAAGCAGGTAAAGCCGTGAAGGCTGGTATGCCTAGTCAGTATGCAGCCAGTATGTTCGCTCCTAGTTTGTATGGACAACCGGCATACGTTGGAGGGCCATCCCCACCCATCCCAATGCTGCCCATGCCTCAGGGTGTCAACATCCCTCCCCCTAATGGCTATGGCAGGGACTTTGACACAGCCAGCTCAGGTGGGTAATCTTCTTTACACATGATTCTCTGTGAAATTGAGTAGTAAACTAAGGTGTGTGTGTATTCTGTATGTATTTGTGTGATGATATAATGTATACAAACAGACAGCCAAAAAAAATTATACACACTTCAGGAAAAGTAAAATGGTATGATGATATATAATATTAGTTTAGGAATATAATATACAATATATAATGTATAGCAATAAATTTTAGTAATAAAAAATGTATACAGGTTTATGAGAGGGAGAGAGATATTGTGGGGTGTACTTGGTATTGTCTGCATGGTATAAATTTTTGTTAAATAAATAATGGCCCAGTGAAAAAACTTGGTCTGAGGTTTTGAAGTATTTGCCTAATACTGTGTTGCACTTTGATTGGATGATTTGTTTGTTTGTTTTTACACAAAAATACAGAAATAAAAGAGGGGTTACTAACTTTTGAACATGACTGTGTGTGTGTGTGTGTGTGTATATATATATATATACACACACACACATTTTATATTACATACACATTTTATATTACACACACACACAGTGCTACTACCTCAATTTACTCTTAATCGTACATGCTGTATGTGTTGTGTTGGTTATGGTACAGGGTATGTACATGCTATTATATCTAGTCTAGTGTTCCTGTAGAGTTTAATATTGGAGACATGCTCACTAATGAATCTGATATTTGACTTCTTGGTGTTGCTTTATTCTTTCTGTTTTAGTTGGTCAGGGATCTCAAGTACCGTTGCTACATGATCATGATGGTGGCTCAGGCCAGAGTAAGTTCAGAATGCAATGCTTGTGTACTTCTTTTTGTTTTATTTACAGTCCCTATTGATGGTATAGAAACAGCATTCTCTTTATTTATTAGTATTATTTTGCAGTACAACAAACACACTTGGGTTTCCAATTAAAAAAAAAAGATTCCGGCTTCATGCATTTATTACAAGCTAAGAATGTCTAGCCAAACATTAAATGTTATTTGCTTTAAGACATAAATATTACCTAATAAACCAAAAAATTGGATGATCTGCCACCAAAAGGTGCCTTTTTTTTAAAGCTATGCAACACGCATTGAGACTTGGAAATAAAACTTGAAATTCTGATCCGTCATGTCTTATTCATCTTGTGACCTCAAATCCAAGTGATAAGTGATTAGTGTATAGCAGAAACAAACAAACAAAAAATGGCCCTGCCATTCTCTTCTTCTAACAGCGAGTGTAAATAGCTCAATCGCTGTTGATTTTTGTATTTTATTTATTTTATTCATTTATTTCTTCTGTGTTCATATTTATGGGATGGTTTTGTTTGTGTTTCAGCTCGTAGTGGATATCGTATCCAAGCTAATCAGGATGGAAATCCTACACGTTTGCTGTATTATATGGAGCGGGAGGTGGCCAATCTGGACCCCAGTCAGCCTGGAGGTGGTGCAGTCCCACATAGTCGATGTGAGTTCTCTTGCACAGGGATCTATGCTGAATCTTATGGGTTTGGGGGGGTCGTGGTTGAGGAGTGTTTATGGAGAATCTGAGAGTTCTTTCTGAAAACTTTTAGGAGAGGAACTGTAATGTGTGGGTTTTTTTTTTGTACCTTATTTTTTTCCTTGTCTCCTTATACGCTTTCCTTTGTCACCCACTTGCATTCTTACTAAATTTATCACTACCTCTCTTTTTCAACCAACTCCTTTCTCTCAGTTGATGGTATGAGTGAGATCAGCTCCCTGCATGATGGCGGAGACCCTCGTAATCGTGGTCGATCCAGGCCTCCTCAGCTGAACACAGTGTATGATGATGAGAACATGAGCACCATTAGTAGTGTATCTCAGAGTATGCACAGAGATGAGCCTAGGAGAGGTGGCGGAGGTGGTCCTAACCGTCCTGGCCGTGCTCGTTCCATGGACAACCTCGACGATATCGGGCGAAACTACAGAGACCGTGATTATCCCCCTCGAGGAGGCAGAAGAGGGTGAGCTAAGAATCAAGTGGCTTGTATCTAATTTGAATACATAATACATTTGTGGGATCCCCCCCCCCCTGATAATCAGTTTGTTCTGTCTGCAGTTCTGATGATGAATGGAGCAGCAGTGGTCGTAGATATGACCGTGTCCCAGATGACCGGCATCGTGCCTATTCCCCTGATGACCACTTCCGTAGTGATTCTCGCGGAGTTGGCTTTCAGGGACGCCGCAGTCGTAGCCGTGATGATTTGATGGATCTGGAACGTGGGCGGGGCGGCAGAGGCCAAGATGCATACGATGATGGCTTCCTACGGGAGGCGATGGAGAGGAAGAAGATGGGCGAGCAGCAGCGGGCTCGGAGCCGTGAGCATCTTGACAGCGACAGTGAACGCTCAGACCGTTACAGGGGAGGACGTGGAGGGCCACCACCACCACTTCCCTTCAGCAGGCCTGCAGGCAATCCTGACCAGCGCCCTGCCAACAACACCAGCTTCCCACCTCCACCATCCTACACAGAAGATACAGACAGCTTAGCATCATCCAAGAAGAGCAATCTCCGCAAGGTGAGAAGCTCCTACTTGTATTTCATGCAACAATTACTTTTTGAGATGTGGAAATTATAATGTTATGTTATCAGTTTTTGCAGTCTAAAGGCTTTATGACGGATAAGTAAATAGGGCCAGCACATAGTCGTCTTAGAATTAAAGGGTTTGTTTTGGTTATTTTAGTAATATAATAGTAATATTTTAAAATGATAATCTTGACAGATGAAACGTTTGATTCCAAAGTTTTTAATTATATTCTGTATATTTCTGTATTCTTTATTATGCTCTGTGAAAAACAGGATGTTATTTATGCGACTTGTCTCTCTTCCACAGAACGGAGCTGTGAGTCGTGAGAGTCTGGTGGTGTGAAACATTAAGTGTTTGCGGTCAACATGTTCTTTGGCGTGTTGATTTTGTTTTGTAAGTTTGTGTTTTTCAGTGTCAGTTGCTGAACATTTATTGTGGGTATAAATAGGGATGTACATGCGTGTAAATGCAGTTTTATTTGAGAGTCTCAGTGAGTTAAAGCAATGTTACTATTTTGATAGTTTTATGAATTTGAATGTGATGGTTTTATATCTAAAATCACTGTTTTATAATTATGAATAATGCATTTTTATGTATTGAATATTTCCCTAACATGTACTGTACAGGTGACATCAAGACTTTGCAGTAATCATACAGTTACAGTAATAGGCTTAACATCCTATTGCTCACAAACTGCATCGTAAATGGATACACAATATAAAAAAAAAATACAGATCTTTGTATTTACTGTAAATATATATGTTTTTCAATGAATTAATTTCAGTATGCCGGTAATCATTTCTCTGTATTGCTAGTTTCATGGTTTGCAAAAGAAAATATTCCTCTTACAATATTGTTAGTTGTAGAAATTCTTTAATTGTGCTTTTTGTTAAGAATTTAAGCAGATGTGTGAACAGTCATACATGTTATCATAAATTTTTGTTCAGATTTTTAACCATGATACATTTTTAATGATTTATAAAGTACTTTTAAATAAATCTTTTCTATATAAAAGTTTGTTTGTTTAAAAAAAAAAAAAAAAAAAATCTTGAGATTCCTTTTGCTGCCACTAGGTGGTGTCTAGCTGAACATGAAAAGGGCCTGCAGTTCTTTGCTCCCTTTCACTATTTATAACACAAATCTTTGTTTTAAATCAGTCCACTTTGCAAAGCTTGTAGCAGTGGAGGGGTAATAGGGATTACAACAAATGCTGCTGTTGGAATATGATTATTTCTGTTTGCCTTTTTTGGTTTAAAATAAGCCACTTTTAGCTTGCGCTTTTAATCTACTATGAACATTTTATACATATCTATATCTGTGTAAATATACATGCATACATAAACCATTTACAAGTGTGACATTTAGAAAAACAATAAGCTTAAATCTAGTTTACTGACCATTAGTGTAAAAAAAAAAAAGTATGATATACAGTGTGTTTGATGTGCAATGTCATGACACAGGAGATATCTTTACCAGTATCCTTACCAGTCAATCAGATTAACAAATAGTATTACTTTTTAGTAGGTTAAGTTAGTGTTTGTTTTTTCAGTAAAACAAAATAGAGCAAACATAGTCCAAACCTAGAAGTAAACCTACCTAATCTATCATCCCGCTAGTAACAATACACAAAAAATAGCATTTAACCATCCTTTACTAGCAGGCAGAACAACACATTCTATATACATTAACCAGACCAGAGAGAAATGAACCAGTGTTAAAATGTGTGTGTGCATGAGCATCGGGTTGGGGGAAATCTGGTAGACAGTGGGATGAAAAGGGAGGGTTTGGGCACACATGCCATGTGGAAGGAGATTTGCATCATACTGGCATTGCTGGCATTTTAGTCTTGCTCTTTAGGGAGTAAGGATCCTCCTCTAAGGTAAGCATGCTCTTTCTGTAACATTACATGTAAAGGATTTCAGGTTTCGAACAGTAGTTGATCAGTGAAGTCGAATCAATATTTAAATCACAGGTCTGCAGTTTTGTTGAGGATATCAAGTATCAGTGCAATGTCGTAGCAGCAATTATTTGATCTGTTTTTATATGAAATTTGTATCAATTGTTAATATTTACTTTTTAATTACTTGCATGTTTAATGTGTGTCTTGGATATTAAGCTCATGCTACTTATTTGTTTGTTGTCCTACTTGTTCCATCAAGTTCTTAGTGCATATGTATTGATTGTACAATGGCTGCTCAAGCAGATCGAATGCAGAAATCAAATACATACAGTTAAACCGTCTCCTCTAGTGTGATTTGAGCATGTAGTGTCCTGCTTTTCTTAACACTTATATTAGATTGATGTTTGCTCATGGTCCTGTAAGAAGTGATGCAGCTAGCACAAAAATTTAAAGGACTCTATTATAAAGTTAGTACAATTTTTCACTTGTAAATAAGCATTGTATGATAAATAAGATAAGATGGTCTGATAAGCGTCAGGACTCACCTGAACAGGACAAAGACACCAGTCCCCCCCCAACTGGCATTTTGTAGCACAACTCCAACCTCCCAAGATCAGTTAGAAGCTCAAGTTATGGTCTGCGTGCATGTTCTCCATGTGGATGTGTGGGTTTGCTTCAGGTTCCCCGGCATCCTCCTACAAATAAACATTTATATCATATACTGATACTGAAGACTGGTGACTCATTATCCATAGGTGTGAATGTCAGTATGTGCATGGTGCTCTGCAGTGGACTGGTATCTCATGCCCACTTTTCCCTGTAGTTGCCTCTGATACCACACAACACTGTGCAAGATGAAGTGGTTTCTCAGAATAAGACAGCTTGCTTATCTTGGTCTCATATTCTGTTATGCATGGTTCTTTGCGATTTGGATTAATCATTCATCCTGATGTTATATGTAGTTGCTATCCTGGGTGTTAAAAGAGTCATCCTACGCTTGTCATTCTACTGAAAATGTACAATGATCAGCAATACCTTGTTAACATGGATTTTTTAAAATTATATACCAGTATATCCCAGGCTAATTTCTCCTTGTGTGGAGCAAAGACTAGCTTGTCTGGTCCAATCCCACAGAAAAGCCAATGCCACAAAAAGTCAACACTGCTGTTTTGGCCTTGAAATTCCCTAGATCCCAATCAAACGCTCATGGGGTGCACCGGTCAAACAAGTCCGACCCACAGAGGCCCCATTGCACAACAAACAGCACCCAAAGGATCTGCTGCCAACATTCTTGTGAGAGATACCACGGCACACCCCCAGAGTCCCTGCAGAGCCACACACTCTGGGGCCAGAACTGTAAAAATGGCACAAGTGGAACCTACACAATGTTTTCCACAATATTTTGCATTATGATATTATTGCTGATTGGTATAGTTTTGGACATCAAGAACCATTGAGGACTAAGTTTATTTAGTTGTTAGATTTGTTAGTTTATTTTTTTTTTACTAGGTCTAGTTTTTATTTTTTGATTCCATTAAGACAAGTGGATAAAACTTTAGTGTGTTATGCTTCTGGTCTTGGTAAAGGTGTTGACTTGCATTTAACTGCTGCTTTGCACTCAAATTGTATTGTAAATTGGTGTCGATGTTTAATTACTATGAAGCTGCGCTGTTATTATGGTACTTATGCACTGGGTCTGTTACGGCTGTTGAACATGTGAACACCTTTGTTCTCTATGAGAAGATTCAGTGCTTGTTCATTAGGGATGCAGTGCTTATTTGCACGAATGTTTAAGAAGTATAAGAGATCCATAGATTATTTATATTAAGCATATTGTGACAAAATTATGTTGTTATATAAGATTAATATGTATCTTGCTTTATTTATAATCATACTCCAACAGTTTATATTTTCCCTGTTTACAGGAACATGGGTCCCTTTATTAAATAAATCTTTGGTTGTAGCGCTGTCTGGTTCCTTTATAAACCCTGATGGACTTATTGACATCACAGTGTTAGCATGAGGACATTTTAGGTCAAATGGGACAGAACAAGAAGAGTTTAACGACTTTCTGGCAAACGCACCATAGTACTCCATTCCTCCAAAAAGACAGTAGTTAGTAGTAAACTCCTGTTAACCCCACCAAGTCAGACCCAGGGAGTCAAGAGTATTGTCCATCCTTTGACAATAATACCCACTACATAATTGAAAATTTTAAGCAGTTAAAGAAGGAACAGAAAGACACATGGGTCAACTAGAAGCGGAAAAAACTGTGGCCAAGAGTTGTTTAGTGAATACTACCAATAGAGTTCCTCATGTTGATCACCCAACCTTCAACCACAATGTACACTTCCTTTTCACAATTCCCTTGCCCTCCCAGCTTGAGGAGTTATAGCATCAGGACATGCTTCTATACTACAGTAAAAAGGTAGTTGCAAAGTCATGCAAAGAACAGAAAAGCATTTACCTCTTATATGAAAGGGCAATATACCAGACAAAATTAGTACAGTATACAGTATAGAGCCAAAATTGTTCATCACCTATGGGCCAACCCACAAATATCAGTAGTGTTCCTTCATTCTTGAAAGTGGTGGGAAATTGAACTTAATGTAGACCCACGCAAGCAGTAAAAGAAACATCCTATTTATTTAATTTTTTTTGGATTCCTCTGAAAGGACATATGGGTCTGTGGCCATATTGCAAACATCAACCCCCACACCCCAGAAAAGGGCAGCCATGCTAGCTTTGTGCAGCAGTGACTCGAGCAGTGACATAGTGTTAACTCATCCCAGCAACAGTATCATAATCTGGTCTGGCTTTATAAGGGTTTACGTTTGGCTCTTGACAGAGTCCAGCCATTACCTTTGTGTGGACTTGTGCGCATTTCTCTGGGTCTGTGAGCAGAGATAGATATGGTGATGTATCCTATCCGAAGATAGCACAACCTGAGTAACCTGAGTAAGGGTAGCAGGTGGAATCATGGGCCATCATTCCTGAAGTTGAGTTCTACACCTTAACACAACCCTGATGAGTCAGTCAGTGAGTTGAGACGTTGCTAGTCTCCTTCACTACTTTCTTGCCAGATCCATCTCTGCCAGATCCACAGTACCAGAATCTCACACATCACTCTTGCATCAGAGGTAGCGCTCAGCAACTTTAAGTGGGTGACAGAACCTTCTATTAATTCACCATCACACTTGGCAAAAGGATAGAAGAGAGAAAAATAATGTCCATGTGTGAAACATTGTCATGAATGTAGCTGTTAAAAAAGGTTGGGATGACCAAAAGTGCAAGAACCATCATCTTGCAAGAACCAGTGACTCATAAGGTTTTTCTTTTTTAAGTTTATTTAGTTGGCTGATTTGTTTACTTGCATTTAATAAGGTGTCTTGTGGGTGTATGTTAATTAAGTGTTTGTGTTTGACTTTTGTTAGGCAAGACCAAATTTTTCGAGAAATAGAGGCTTACAGTACACAGGGCTATAGACTCTTTGTGTTTTATTTATTCATCTTCTATACTGCGTATTCTGTGTACAAGTTTGCAGGGGCTTGAAGCCAATTTCAGGAGACTTACATGCACTAGTGTACCCCTAGTTGGACAGGGTGCCAATCTATCACAGAGCACACACACACACACACACACACACACACACACACACACACACACACACACACACACACACACACACACACACACACACACACACACAAACAAACACACACACAAACAGACAATTTAAGAATGCTAATTAATCTGCATGTCTTTGGACTATAGAAGGAAACCAGTGTACCCAGAGTAAACCAGCCAAGCATGGGGAGAACATGAAAACATAGACCCAAGGTGGGAATCAACCCCTCAACCCAGGAGGTGCAAGGCTACAGAGCTAACCACTTTGCCACCATGCTGCATCTCTGTGTTTTTATTAAAAACTAAAATCTGCTTATTTTAGTCACTGTGGCCACGGCACATGCTGAGCTATACATAGTTCAAATAATGCTCCCTTAGATGAAACTTTCTTCACCATAAATGTGGAAATTCCCTTTTTTTTCTGCATTTTCTGCATTCCCATTTCAAATGAGGTTCTTCCCTGATGCCTCACTGCAATTTTTGCCAAGGATACAGTATGCTGCATGTAGCCACCATAATCACTGCCAACCAGTTCTGGATTACGCAATATACTGTAGATGTACAGTATAAAATATAGCTGTATAAAATCAGCCATATAAAAGGGACATTTTATGTTCTGAAAATGTAATTTTCCAGGACAGATACATAAAAAAAGAGTAGTCTTAGGAAATCAGGACAGGTCACAACCCTTGCTGCAATACTTGTGTTGTTAGTATGGTTATTAATATGGATTTTGACTCTACCTTGTACCTAAATTGAATGGTTTACCTAAATAATATTGATTTACTGTGTGATCTTATGACTTGTGACACTGGTTTACCTTTAATTAATATGGAACTGTGCTGGCACGTGGACACTGGGACCACCAAAGTCATGTGATCATGTCATGTTTAAGAAAACTTATACTTAGTATTTATGTAAGATAATGTTTTAGAAGGATTAACATATGTAAGTATTTCAATGATTCCTATAATTAACTATTTATATGTTTAATTCAAGTTATTTGTTTGAATAAGGATCTGGCTGTCTTTTTCTTGAACCCTACTTCACTTATTAACTTCAGAGTTTTTATCGGGCTACATCCAGCAATTTTAACCATTTTTTTTAAGCCTTGGATGTTTTCCCTGTGCTTGGTGGATTTCCTCCAGGAGCACCGGTTTCCTCCCACTAATAAAGACATGCAGGGCAGCCTAATTGGTGTTTCCAAGTTGTCCATATTCTGTAAATAAGTGTGTGTGAGTGTGTTGATCTGTTCCAAGACTGGTAAAGGGAGAAGGGTTATGTGAAGAGGTTTAAAGACCTTAATTTGTAAAAGTCAAATGATGAGAGAACTTGATGGAAGGCAAAGTGCCATGGACACCTATGGGAATAGTGCCAATGGATGAGAAATCTTTTAAAAATTTATTTTCATTACATACACTATGTGCAAACGTTTTTGGACACCTGAGTGTCACACCCTTGTAGTTCTTCCCCAAATTGTTGCTGCAAAGTTCACATAATTATACAAGATGTTTTGTATGCTGTAACATTACAAATTACGTGGCTATTTGCCATGGTTGAAGTGGAAGAATTTGAGTGTACAGTACTGCATAGTGCCCTGCCTTCAACCCCCACTGAAGACCTTTGGGATGTACTGGAATGCTGACTGCCCCACAAGGCCTTCTTGCTCTAGACTGCCTGACCTCATTTATGCTCTTGTGGTTGGATGAGCACAAATCCCCACAGCCACAGTCAACAATCTAGTAAAATGCCTTGCCAAAAAGAGTGGGTTTTTTTAACCACTGAAAAGGGCATTTAAATCTGGACTGGGATATTCAAGATACACATATTGATGTAATGGTCAGGTGTATAAAGTGTATTCATGTGGAAAGAGAAATTGTATTGTCTTCCATATTGCACCACATATGGATAGGGAAACGATAGCTTGAATAAACAAATTATTTAAATTATTAATCTTTCATATAAATTAGCATTTTTATTAGACTACTGTATAAAAATATAACTAGCTTGAAATACATTATTATTATTATTATTATTATTATTATTATTATTATTATTATTGAGAATGAACAAATAATGTGCTCTAAACAGATACAAATATGCGATTTTTCTTCAAAGAAAGCTTGTAGACAGATTCTAAAGTACCTAGAGCTAGATTTCAACCAAAGGTACAGTATGCATCAGGTGAGGGCTTATGTAATACAGCAAAATCATAATGCAAATGGGAAGTTCTTACTTCCATGTGAAACTGAGGGAACGCTCAGAGATGAAGCTCATGAAACAAAGCCGCTTTTATTAACATCCACATGGCGTGATTTATTAACGGCAAGTGTCTTAAATATTTTTCGCAAAAGGCAGGTGTGGTTGAAGGTTTTCCAACCAATCAGAACCTGTGCTCACTTTAGTTGGTAAAAATGTAGCTACACCTGCCCTCTCCAAATATGTTCCATGACTCCTGATTGAAGGCCTAATTAGTAACTGCCTGGTCAGTGTCATGATAGTTTAACTAGACAGCTAGGGTGCTTATATATATTTTTGGAAATACCTGAACATAAGTGAGATTAAAAGGAAAAAAATACACACCTCTTGACACCAGTGACAACAGTTAAGAAACTGACTCATGTACTTGAGGTTGAGGAGCTTTTAGAACCAATAATTACTCACCATGCTCAAAATACTGATATTTCTACTTCCAGGATTTTCCAACACAGCATTTTTGTGTTTATTGAGAGATTTAGAGAGCTCATATTTTGTTTTTTAAAAAATATTCCGGTTCCATGTCCGCCCACGGTTTTAATTCAAATACATATATGGGTATTTGGAACACTAAAAGATAAAGATAGTGTCACTGTCACATTGTAGTAGAGTGAAATTAGAGTGTTTTAACAAAGCATGATTTTACACACTATGCAGGATGTTTACTTCTGTCCTCTGAAGTTGCTTGTCTTTCCGATATTTCAGTTTTTTACTGGAGTCAGTCTGTTCTGTGACTCATATCTTTCTACTCTCCATATTTTCATTCTTCCATAAACCCCTCCATCTAGTCGGTCCCCCCAAACATCTAGAGGGACAATAGCCCTTTTCTCTAGTTGTGAGCCTGCCCTGAAGGGCACGAGCCCTGGACTGTGCAGCACTGACATCATGACCTTTACAAATGAAGTCAAGTGCAAGTGCAAGTGTGTGTGTGTTTGTGGGGTAGAGAGATGTTCTTGGCTGTAAAAAAGCATTATTTGTATTAACTATAGAGAATAATTCAGCAGAAGTGGGCTGAGCCAATCATGTTAGCTAATATGAAAAAGTGGGGAGGATTGGCCCTGATGGACAATTATCTGCGTACATCAACTTTCCTGTGTTGTGTGGTGTCAGGCTCGAACTGGCCTGTTGGGACAATAAACTCTGTGTGTGGAGGCACAAGGGGCAGGCGTGGGTGTGTGTGTATGCGTGTGTGTGTGTGTGTGTGGGGGGGGGGGGGGGGTTTGCTTGAAAGTGTAGCATTTGGATTGTCATTTCATTGCTGAGAAGTGCACTATTGTCAGAATACAGAACCATGCAAAAATGTGGTACAGTGTTATTCAAAGCAATGACATCATATCTGTGTCAGAGCACCATGTTTAAAAAACATCACACCAAAAACCTCAACAGTTTGGGCGCTGTGTCTTCTTGATTGTATTCTCTTTTGTATTGTTATTTTTATTTTTATTTTTATTATTACATAACCAAAATTCTAATCAAAAAACTTTTTATTTAGTTAAAATGTACATCAATAATGAGAAGAATGGGGAGTGAGAATGTACAGTACAGTTCAGTGAAAATGTTTTACATCCCAAGATTTGTATGCTTGTTTATTAATTACATTAATTAATTAATTACATTGCTTGTCCCCTACATACAGTAAGTTATCCACAAGAGAAATTATGAAATTATGTGAAATGTGAATCATGCAAGACATCAAAGAGCAAATCTTGCCAATGAAAGAATTCAGAAGGTATTCCCAGGAAAAATAATTAAATAAACCATAGTAGTACAGTATATACATTATTTTAGTGCAATAATATTATTATTTTATCTTGTCTATTATTTTACACGTAAATTATATGCTGTATTTCTAAATACATACAACATATAGACAATGTTTGGCCATACTGAGAAAAATAAAATGAATCAAACGTTCAAGCTGATAGTATTTTATTTTCAACATACAACATTTGACCCTCAAAAAAAAAAAAAAAAAAAAAAACTTGTAGTGAAACTTGCAACACATCCTTTACACAACAAAATCAAGATTTTTTTATTTTTTTAGTTTTATGTAAAATAGTGCAAACTTACAAATTTACATTCACAGCATTTTATAAAAGCTCTAATCAAGTGCAATGTACAGGAGTCCAATATTATAATTTCATTGTTGTTTTTCTAGGTCAGATACTAAGAGTACAAACCTGGGAGTTATTACAGAGAGAGAGAGAGAGAGAGAGAGAGAGAGAGAGAGAGAGAGAGAGAGAAACAAGTCAAGGGGGTTTAAAAAGAGATATGTACATATGTACTAATTCATCTCCTTGTCCAGCAAATCTATGCCACTGTTTTACATACTGTTATATTAAACAATTTTATTTTGGAACAATAACATAATAATACAAAAGTAAGATTCAATTTAGTAATCGGACACATTATTCATCAGGCATATTTCTCTAACTTCTACTACAAAGCACTGTGCAGAAATATTTTCCAGGTTTTCATCCTTGCTATGAGGTGTCATCATCTCACAACATTACTGATGACAAATTTTTGCTGATACTTTTGAACTGCTGAAATAGTCATGTGCTCAAGGGCCACTGTAGTGATTCTGCTCCTGAGTCATTACAACTTCAGAGAATCCAGAGAAAAAGACAAACAGTGTATCATCACTCCTCTTTTGATCTATTTGCATTTTTCCCCTCACATGCTTACAAAAAAATTGGACTCCATAGAGTCATTCTGCTCAGCATAGAAGATGCAGATCACTTATTCTTTTCTCTTCATTCCATCATTGTTCCTTTCTCCCTCTGCCTCACCCGTTTTTGTGCTATGCCAGAGAACAGTGGTGCTTATTGTGCCATGACCAGCATCGGGGGTCGGTTTATGAATGGCCTCACGGGTAGAACAATGCTCTGTACACTGGAGCCCTGACATCTCCATCTAGCATAGAGGGAGTGGAGAGAGTGTTGGGGCAAGGTACAGGGGGAGGAGTGATGGAGAGAACTTGTCTCCAGGTTGGGTGGTACAAGGGGGTGTGAAAGGGTGAGTGAGTATCAGGGAACGGCTGCTCTCCCTGCTGATTAATGCTGGCTATTTGATCAGAAAGGGAGGCTTGAAGTGATTTGCTGGGTGAGTTAAAAAAAAAAATTGTAATCAAATATGTGTTGATCTTCTAGCGTAAAGTCTATAGACTTTTTTAAGGTTAGCTTGTTTATGTTTATATGGTTTACAATTAAATGCTAAAAACAAAGCAATATTCGAGTTGGCTTTTTGTAATTCCATGGATTTGACTTGCATCGGTATTTGTGGTGGTCAGAGACGGTGTCGTGCCTATGATGCGTCACGCTGTTCTTTAGATAAGCTTAAGTGTGGGCGGCTTGGAGAGGATTTCATGCTCTGGCATAAGTATGCAGGATGTTACTGAGACAGAGCCAATGCATGGATGGATTGACAGAGGAACAGTGAGAGACGCTCAGGTGAAGGAGGGGGTGAAAAAGCTGGGGTGCATGCTTACTTTATTGTCTTTAATAATGAAGATTTACCTATTATTGCCTTGAAAAGGTCCATTGCTTTACTAAGAACCAGGTTGTGCCTCTGTTTTTTTTTCCCTTTTTGTCTTGTTTTTGTAATTTGGGTTACAGGGAGATACAGAGATGACTAACACAGGTTGTTTTAATCCTTTGGTAACAATGCTGTTTGTCCTCGAGGATTTTCACTGGCAGGTTGAAACTGTGCCATTTTTTGCTCATTAGGAACGATTTGTTTGGAATATTTTGAATCTTATTTTAAGTTAATGGTCATTTCTATGACACTTCAGCTGAATTAATATAGAATTAAAGAACAAAAAGCAATCATACAAAAAATCAACTGGATTCGTTTATGTATTTATTTGTATTAGGAATAATAATTTAAAAGAATACGATAGGATTCTGAATTGGAACCGGGCCTCAGTCTCTCCACCCTGAGGTGTGGGCAGGAAGCTACAGTGTAGCACAGAGAGACCACTGAGTCCACCATCTGCCCATAGCTGCAAGGCAGTATACAGCAGATAAATAACATTCCTAGCACACATGGCAAAGCTCACTTGAAAGAAAATGAGACTTGCCAATGTACAATATTATTTTGGTGACTAAACAGCTCAGATTCTACAAGGCAATGTGATCACAAGTCTTAGATCACACCTGAGCATTTGTCCAACTGGTCTTACTTGTCTGAATATCTGAAAAAATCGAAGAAGGTTGTTGTATATGGGAGGATGCAACTGAATAAACATTTAAATGGTTTCTACTTGTTTGGCAACTGGGAAGTTGCATAGATCTCTAAATGGTAATTTCGGCGCTTACACAGTTACAACACAATGGGTTTTCATGAAACATTTTTCCTTTCATGTTTCATTTCTTATGAAACAGGGCAAAGGCTCCTTGTGCATCTTTAACTAGACTGGCTTTGGATTGGTTTTAACTGGTTTTAAAAAATATTTACACTTGTTTTGTAACCAAAATCTAGTAATCTAGCCCAATTAACCACCATTTGACAAGGCTTTGTGTGCAGATTATGCACAAATATACAAAAGGCCTACTCTCAAACACAAGGGAGTAGTCGTTTTAGGACCATCTGGTCCTTGGGTAATTTTAGTGGGCACCTGTGCTGGCGTATGGGGTGTGCGTCATGGGCAAACCATAAGGCAAGCTGTGTGTTGGCCTGTTCTGGAAAAAATCCTCCATAACTTAAATGTCAATTCATTTTTTTTTAAAGTAATAGCTAATTCTAGAAGTGAATTTGCAAAGATAAAAGCAAAATGAATAACTGACTACACACTGTTTATCAAATAGCAGCCACCATCACCTGTGTCCTTTAGCTCTAGGGTCTCTCTTTCTCTCTCTCTCTCGCTCTCTCTCTGGATGATATGATATTATGATTTGCTTAACAAGGTCATATAATGTCTTTGTTGGACTAACAGTTGTGTAATGGAGTGTGTTTCAATGTGTGTAGGAACAACTTTTCCCTGTGTGTGGGGTGCTGTGGCTTGTTGTCATGAACTTTACACAGTCTGCATTGTTGCGCTTCCATCTCTGACTGTCTTTCTTCCATCATTCCTACATGAAACTACTGTATAGCTGTTCACTTGTCCAGTGGATGGAATGCGCTAAACCGCACCATGAAGTTCTACAGAAGTCATTCATATTAAACATTCGAGATACCATTCAAAAGGGCACTCAACCTACATGTACCAATCCCATTATACTGTATAGCTTACAGTACAAGCAAATTGCAAAAATAAATAATTAAATAAAATTCTGGAGATGCTGGCAAACAATTTTGGTTTGAATAAACCATTTTTAAAGATAAAGCTAATGCTAATTCATAATATTTTAGCTGAAATTTATCTAAAGAGGAGATATTTATAATGTTTGACAGAACAGCTTATTCATACTGTAAATTGCCTGTAGTGCATTCCTATAGGTATAGATATAGAATTATGATTGAATATTAAAATTTCTAGCTGAAACCATGATATTTCTACTTATTGTTCTACTTATTTTTTATGATTTTATGAATTTAACTGAGCTCATTGAAGTTATAAGACATAATAAGCCACAGCTACAGTATAATCTCCACAGGTCGTAGAGAGGGCATTGATGGAAAAGTAGATTGATGGATGCCAAACAAGAGGAATGTTTGGTGTGGGTTTTGAGCATGGAGAGAAATGTCTGCATATTCAAGGCTGCCCACTGCAAGCATTCACACATATCCATAACTAATGCATCCTTTATCATGCCTTTTCCTTGACCATGTCTTTGTCTTTCACAGATCTTCAAAAGAAGCAAAGAAGTGGAGCTTTTAAAGAAATAGAGCAGGACGAATTGAGCTTTAGCCTTCAGAAGGCCAGAGCAGAGCAGATAGCTGGAGCTGGTATGAGGCAAGTGCTTTGGCCATGTTGTGAAAGTCTTGTTTGTCTGCTATGAATGGTCTGCTTGTTTTGCTTGGGCGAATGCTTTAGTGTTAGAGCGGCACTGATGTATACTCCTAGTCTCCGTCAACTGGTGCTTAGGTCTTGCTGAGATGTGATGGACTGGATGTTTCATTGCTTCACTGAGTAAGTCTACAGTGGTTATGAACATTGCCAAAGTTATTTAGCAGATACAATTTGGACAAAAAGATTATGGATGAGTTTGTGCTACAAATTTGGCTTGGTACATATCCATCAGAAATATTGTGTGCCTTTTGTGGACATTCAGTACTTATCTGGGTTTCATATCATCTCATGCTATGTGTTATGTCTGGTTATGTTAGACCAGTCCTTTTCTTTCGGTATAGTAAGTGGTTAGTTGTCAACGCATTGATTATACACCTCCATGATCATTTCTTTCTTAGGAAAATAAATGAACAGAAGTTTTATGTTTTTGTCAGTGAGTCAAGCTTATGAGCTTGAGCTGTCTGGGGAATTTTCAAACATGTCCATCACAGAGATTTCCTAAACAATCCATTCCAAATCTCCCCATCTGTGGTACCCGTCTGTTCACAAGGACACTTTTTTCCTTTTGAGATTGTGTGCGAGTTTGTTTGTGAGGCAGAAAAAAGAAAGGCAAAATTGAAGTGTGTGTGTGTGTGTGTGTGTGTGTGTGTGTGTGTGTGTGTGTGTGTGTGTGTGTGTGTGTGTGTGTGTGTTTGGCCATAACTAGAGGGCACACACTGACAGCACACCAGTACAGCCTGTAAATAAACTGAAGCAGTTGGTGATGCCGTTGCACTCTGGCTAATGATTTCTGAATGATGTGTCATCACCAAACACGAAGACGCAAAATCTGACATCACACTAAGCCATTCTGTTCTCCCACACACTGCAGCTCTGTAGACATCAGGTGCTGAGTGTCTGATGTATGGATATAAATGTGTTGGGGTCTGTGTGCGAACAAAAAAATGTTTGTTGCTCATGAAGAAGGCTAATGTCATGGCTGATCATTCTCGTCATGCTCATGTGATATTTGCTGTGTTTAGAGAAGTTAGAAAGTGAGGTGATACAAGAATGTGATATTATAGAGATAGCAGTTGCCTGCATTTCAGGGTGGTTCTTTTTCAAGTGACTTAACATGATGTATCTAATAATCAAAGCCTTAGTCATCGTGAGCTAGTGCTAGGCTTATCATAACATATCACAAGGTAACATTTGGCAAAATACAACACTGATATGGTTTTTATCATATTTCTGTTTATTCACAGTATCCTATGTTGTGTCATTTGTACATTTAAGGTGTTTAATGATAAAACATTTGTTGTGAAATGTGTTAAGGTTAATGTTCCTGAGTTGAACCGACACTATGAAGTCCTTGGAACTGCTGCTGCCTTTACTGCTACTAGTACGAGGTAACGACCTCAAGTGACAATTTAGGACTGAAAATTACATCCTGTTGCAATATTTTTTTATTTACATTTTTTTGCCCCTTTTGTACAGATATTCATGCTCAATGGAATGTTTGGATGCCCAGGGACATCTCAGCGATGACTAACTCCTGTGTGGTAATCCCATGCACATTCATATACCCCTCAGCAGTCAGACCATACAGGGGCACCCATGGAATCTGGTATTATGGCCAGCCCTATCCACAACTCTACCCTCCAGTGGTTTTCAAGTCTCGCACAGACATTGTGCATGAAAGTTACAAAGGCCGTACCAAGCTCCTGGGTGATCTGTCTCAGAAGAACTGCACGCTGCAAATAAGCAACCTTGGAGGTGAGCTTGCAGGGAGGTACTACTTCCGAGCTGATCTAGGAGGAGCAAACATCTATACCTACCCAGATTTCACTGAGCTCAAGGTGTTGGGTAAGAACTCTATAATGCTGTTATATATTGAAGGCTATTAATTTTCCACGTATGTAATTATCTTTGATAATTTTGAGAAATGTGTTTGGACTTCTGGCCTGTTAAGATCTGTTTTAATAAAAATAAATGTAAGCTTGTTAAATCCTGGTTTCTTTTTAGATCAGCCCAACATTGACGTCCCGGAAGAAATAGTCAGTGATAGCAGCTTGGATTTGACTTGCTATGCTCCAGACAACTGTCCTGACATGACTCCCGAGATCCACTGGATGTACACAGACTATCTTCCTGATCCTCATTTTACATCAGAATATGTGGAGGAAAGCAACACAGCAGTGATGTCCAGCACACTTACTTTCACACCCAAAGCTATGCACAATGGTCAACTGGTTGGCTGCAGAGTCCATTACCCCAACACCACTTTTGTGTATGAGCGTCTTATCGCCCTGGACGTTAAATGTGAGCACATAAACCATTGACTTACACTTACAAGCCATGCTTTTGAAGGAAACCAGTATTTGCACACCATCACCTTTTTAACAGTGATAGTTTCCAGTGGTAGATTTCTTGCAATAGCAGATGATCTCATATGGCATACAGTTTTTATTTTTTAAACACAGCAATTTTAGTAAGCTTTGTGGCTGGATTTAAGCCCAGCTTTGATGATTTGGGGACTGTGAGTCAAAGATAATTTCACACATTTGATTAAACTGGAGGCAATAATTGCTGCGGAATGCAGATGTGTTGAGCGAAACGCTAAAATATATGTTATTGTTACCAAATTATATGTATTCCATACGTTCTTTCTGTAGATGCCCCGCGCAAAGTTTGGGTAAACGTCTCCAAGGAGGTAATGGAGGGAAACTCTGTGGTACTTCACTGTGATGTGGACAGTAATCCTATGCCACGGATTACATGGTTGTTTGGAGATAACGAACTGATGACAGAAACTGGCTCAAACGCTTCTCTTCACCTGGAGTCAGTGACTGCAGAGCAGGAGGGTACATACACCTGTGTAGGTGATAATGGCTATGGAACAATGAACACCTCGATGTACCTGGCTGTCAGATGTGAGTCTATATTTCCCACTTGTTGGATTTTTTTTTTTATATCCTACTTCTTAATTTCTTCATTTACCTATAGCTAACTTTAATCACTGCACTTTGTTTAATGGGTTGTCTTATAGATGCCCCAAGAGAGCCATGGGTCAATGAGTCCCTGGTGGTGATGGAGGATTCCACTCTTGCTCTCCATTGCAACACTCAGGGCAATCCTGTTCCTACAATTACTTGGTTGAAGGATGGAGAGTTGGTGGGAACCATAAAAGCTGGAGAACTGTCCATACTCGAGCTTACAGATATCAACCCACAGACTGATGGCACATACCGCTGCCTGGCTGAGAATGAACATGGCCGGGCCAGCAGCTCTCTAAACATCACTGTGGAGTGTGAGTTAACTAAAAAGCTATCATATTTCTAGAGACAATTCCTGAATAAACTGTGACGTAGAGGTGCAATGGTGCGGTGCTTTTCCTGTACAAAATGGTGAAAACAGTTTATTCTAAGCCCACATGGTTCCCAAGATATAAGATATGAGTCCAGTGAGTGTGTGTACATGTGTGTGTGTGAAGTGAGATGGTATGGTTTGGCCTTGTTTAGCCTCTATCTATCTGTACAGCTGATACACACATACATGCGCACACACACACACACACACACACACACACACACACACACACACACACACACACACACACACACACACACACACACACACACACAGAATGTTACAACATCCCTTCAATTTTCTTGAATGGCAAGGTGACTGTGCTGATTATGAGCCAGATATCTGGGGCACCTTTGGTGCTACAGCTTGTTCATTTGATTGTTTGAGAGAAGAGGATTTTACTTGTGAGTTCTGGTGTGTGTACTCCAAAAATGTGATTTAAATACCTGTTTCTAAATGATTTACTTCTCAATTGACTGGCTAACTGATTGATAAAAGTTTTGTGAGTGTCTCTACACTTTAAGTTCCGAGGACCTCCTTTTAATAGGAGGGTTTTGGCACCGATTTTGAAGAATTAATTTTTTTCCTGGATTTACATGATTTTACCGTACTGCGCTGTTTGACGTGTCTTGTTTCCTGATTGAAAAAAACAACAACAACAACAAAAAAAACGGGGTTGGCACAGGTCTCAAACAAATCCTTATAACTGTAAAACAGTGCATTTTTCTATAATTCTCAGAAAACCCAACTGAATGTCTCAGTATAAGTTTTGTGGGGGTGCATTCAAAATTGAGGGAGATACTCCTGTCTAGTCAAAATAAGAAAAATTGGGGTAGGGGACTGTCAGTTCGCTTCCTTAGAAAAGGATTCGCAAGGTTTTCCCTCGGGAGGAGAGAGAGGGCCACTTCATGGAGCTTACAGTAACCAGGATTACAGACAATAAAGAAACATATTAAGCATAAAAATATTTACAATGTCTGATTTCACTAAGAACTTATGAACAAATGATCTGACATTCTCCTCCGTTGTTTCTGTTCCCACAGTTGCTCCCATTTTCCTTGATGATTCCAAGTGCACCATAGTGCGAGAAGGTGTGCAATGTGTCTGCATAGCCACTGGCAACCCTGAACCATCCATAGCATTCTACCTTCCTGACCACAATATCACCATTAATGAGACAAATGGCCGTTACAACTTCTACACACATACAGATGGTTATACATCAACTGGCATGATAAAACTGCGGGAGAAGGGTGACCGGGAGAACAACGAAGACATAGCTGTTCATGTACACTGCAGCATCTCTAACATTTACGGCTCTCATTCTATCCGGCTAGAACTGCAGCAAGAGAGTGAGTTCATGAGATAAACTTAAAATCATGTTGTCATAAAATCTTATAAATGTATTGATCTGAACTTTTCTGACATTTATGTCTTATGTGCAATGCAGTTTGGTCATATAATCGCATAGTCGGTTTAAGTAAACAAAAAATCAGGGTTTTTCAGGGTTAATTAGGATTTAAGTCCACTTCATCTTACATGGGATCAAATAAATTGAATGTGCTAGTGAACAATGACATATTTGCTATGCTATTTTTGAAAACATGACAATGATGTGATGATGATGATGATGATCCTGACAGTTGATTGCAACCACTTTTGTTAATATAACATATAATAAACTTCAAACAAAGCATTTATATCATATTTCAGAAAAATACCTGATGGCTGTAATAGTGGGAACCATCGGAGGAGTGGCAGTCATTGCTTTTATCATTGCAGCTGTAAGATATGTGGGACAAAACAACAAAAAGTAAGTAATTTACCATATCCATTGCACAGATCTGGGGAAAGGGGCAAAGCAAGGAAACACCAAAGCCTAGTCATCCATTCTCAAATGTGTTTCTTTTTGGTCTTGCTATTACCCATGAAACAATTTGATCAAATGGTAAGATGGTACATGCAACAAGTTGGCAAACAAAATGACAGTGTTGGCCATGATGTGGACTCCAGATGACAGACTAACAAGACTTTGATTTGCCTTCCATTGCTTTCTAGCCTCAATCACTAAGCTAAGCTAAACAAAGCAAAGGCACTTAACCTCAAGTGCTTCAGCAAATATACAACCACTATTATGCTCCTGACAACAGACAGTTGTCAGTTCCACAGTTCCACCATTTTTGATATTGAAACCAAAAGCAAAAGTGCCTCTTGGTTATGGAAGCAAAAGTGATCTGCCTTTCTCAAAATGGATGCCCAGGCTTACTGTGTTGCCCTGAGCTAGTCATTAGCGTCATTCCGTGTGAGACAGAGTCTGATCCTCTGACTCCAACCTCCAGAGAGAATGGCAACCCTGGGCAGGACGTGGGCTCTAGAGTGGAGAATCCCTCCATGTACTACAGCGCAGTCAAGAAGGACAAACAAAGTCTCAGGAAAAAAGTGGTGAGATATTATGACGATGAATTATGAATATAATACTATTGTTACATGTGCCGTTGTTCATAGTGGTGTTTTGCTGATGTCTTGGGGTTGTTAAAAGGCGTTGAAATTATACCAAAACCCCAGTTTTTTTTTATTCTGTGCAATCTATGCGTAAAAGCGTAATAAGTTTAAGTCGACTATTTTGGACTATAGGAAACTATAATTCTAAAAATATGAAAGGAACTTAATACGATTTTAGTGTCCTCAGTAAAATGTCAAAGGTGGTTTTCAAAGGCTGTTTCTCACTGGATGTCTTAGGCTATGTTCACATTGCACAATCCTGTTTGCTTAGATTTGATCTGTCTCTCTTGACATGTGTAAGTTCAAATGACCCAAATGCGCCCTTAATGTGATTCTATCTGTCCTCAAAAACACACTGAATGGACATGTTTTATCAGTATCCGTTTTGCCTCATTTCCAACTGAACAACAAATTTTCAACATATACTGCATATGACACATTCTTTTATAATATAAGCAACAATTGAATACACTAGTAGTCCAAGCTTGGCTAATAGTCCTTTTGACCTAAAAGATGTAAAATACCCTATTTCCAGTGGAGAAAAATGGGATATTATCACTAAAAATGCACTAGAATTGTTTTAAAAAGGGACATTGAGCAGCGTTGGCCTCGGTGTTGATTTAATTGTTTTGCTGTTTTTAACTTTAGCATTTTAGCTACATATGTTTGTGACCATACTTTGACATTTTTTCATGATTTATTAAAACATTCCTCAAGCTCAGTAGCTTGCTTTGTATTTTGCATGAATTGAATCATTTTCCCAAATATCAAGTCAATTAGGTTTAATCACTACTGTTGTCATTGTCTGTTGTTTTGCCAGACACTAGTGATGATAAAATTGACATGCGCGATAAGGTGAATTTGGTGAATTTTCTGATCATTCTCATTCAGAGATATCTAGAAGTATGAAAATGACTTAGGTCTCATTTTAAATGATCAGATTTTTATTTACATATAGCCCTGAAAAAAAAAAAAAAAAAAAATCAGATCTGAGTCATATCGAGGCAGAACAATTGGATTAGCGACACTTCAACCTGAAAATGTGAAAGTAGCCTTCTACAGTACTTTTCCATTGTGAAGGCAAAAAAAAAATCGTAAAGGGTTTTATTTGTCTACAAATGAATTGTTTTCCAGCATTAAATGGTGGAGTTGTACTAGGACTCTAGACGTGGTTATTTGCTTGCCTGGTGGTGAAGTGTGGCCTTTGCTTTGAAGCATTTCCTGACTATTCTTTCCTTCTTCATTGCTTGTCTGCATTCTCTGTCTCTTTTGTCTTTCCCCTAACTTAACAGCTTAAGACTGAGCTGCTGGGCTCTAAGTTTAATTCCATCCTAGAAGAGAGCACGGTAAGGCTAACAAATCAACAGCTGTAGTACAAGTAAACAACCATCATACAAGTAGAATATATTTTCTTAAAACTTTTTTTTTTTTTTTTCTCATTCCGGTTGTAATCTATTATACCTGCATTAGATTGGTTCTTGTCTAACATGATAACAACGCTTGGCTCCTTTGGCTTTGCTACATTTAACCTCACAACCTTCTTTTGATTGCCAACATGTCATTAATTTATCAGGATATAGAGTGGGGGAAAAATGATCAGTCCTTACAGTAGTTGACTCTAGTAGTTGAGGGCAGTAATGACTTGCTCTATTTTTGCAGGGAGAAGACAGCGATTACCAGCATGTTGGCTCGACTGCAGGCATGGAGAGGCAAGAGCTGAATTTTCTCGGGCGACAGCGTGAGGGAAGATTGGGGAGGGGGGATGACACCACTGACTACACAGAGATCAAAGCCAAATGAATCGCGATCCTTCCCTGAAGCCTCGACCGAAAGGGATACAGTGGCCTCTAGCTTCCAAGAAATTCCTTTCCACAAATTTGGTCTGTACCAGTTAGCATACCCAAATTTAACTATAATTATTTTACCTAGGTCTATGATTATTTAATTTCTTCTGATGAGGACCAGCCCCCATGTGTAACCATTTTTAATATCTCGTTATCTCATTGTTACATTTGGAAGTAATGCAATGTCAAAAAGGGGCTTGCTGAAGGTGTCCTAAATCATTCACAGAATTATATTAATTTTAAATACTTGTTGAAGAAGAATCGGTCGTGGTGATATCCCAGTTTTCTTTCACTAGTGGTCATTCACACTGTGTCCGCAGCAAGTCGAAGCGTCAGGGAACGAGACATGCAGCATGTCTCGATGTTCTAGCACTATCTCCGGTAGAATGTTTTCTCAAATATAGAGGGTCCCTCAGCCACTTTTTATGTGTACCATGATAGTGGTGTATCAGTGAATTATGCATTCTGTTTTTCTAATGACATGCCCGAAAGTGATTGTTAAAGTGTTTTGGGTTTGTGTTACCCCACAAAGTAAGCATGATGATAATGTTTACCCAATGGATTTCTTTAAAGTGGGATAAACAAATGGCTGGCTAAATACTTTTTCATTTTTCTCTACAAAAATGATGATGATTATTGTTTAGATCAAATACAGATACAGATACATCTGTAGTCCATCTTTCCTGTCAAATGTTACATACAAACCTAAGAAGTGATTAGTGGACTTATTTGCTTTTGAAAAGTTAAATTGGTCTAACATACAGTATTTCTTGAAGAGGAACCATTTCAGTGCTATTGCAATGTGAAGTACTGATTTTAAGAGGGTGTCAGGAGTCAATGACCTTGCTTTTCTACTTGTTTAAGACACATGGCAAAAGGAATGGCCGGTCACACCCCACTTGTGGTCCATTTCCTGCCAACACATACTGTACTTGGTTTTGTGTTAACTAAGCTCTAGTCTATTTTTTTTTTTTACAAACTCTCCACTCTAAGGGTAAAGTCAGAATACCAACCAACCAAATTAAGATAGCAGAATGCAATTCAACACAGCCGAATATATATTCAAAGCATGGAGGACGTCACGTCAGATCTGTTTAAATAAATACACTAAAGTGTCATATTGAAAACTATCACTTTACCCAGGAGGGCTTTATTGAAATGTATTATTTATTAATTTTTAAACATCCTCTATTTAGGTTATATGAAATTCATCAATATGTACAATGTATGTACACATATCAAATCCTAACACATACGACTCAATTTTACTAAATCCCTAACACATAAAATCACTTAACTTGCATTTGTAAAGAATTCATGAAAGGCACCAATATGAAGGGATATCAATTATGTAAATACAGTATCCACCTGTTCTCTGTTGTGAATCCTTTAAAACCCAGTACAAGATATTTATTTGGGATTTGCAGCACAGAAATATAAAAGGCAATTAATAACAGATCTATTTATAAAAAAATATATACATCTATTTAGAAGAGCATTTTGGTAGTCCAGTCTAATCATTGACTTTATGTATTGTAAAGAGTATTTGTAAGCATTTGACTGTGTGATGATGATAACGATGGCTTTTTCTTTTCTTATTTATGTAATAATTTAGACAGGGACTTGGAAACCCTTGGACAAAACAACAATGTTCAAAGCTAATTATGCATTTGTTTGATTTATTTATTCTTTTGTTAAAAAACTTTGACCTACAGTGCCATCTTTAAAGCAAACAAATAAAGTACAAAAGATGGGAACGAATCACCTATTGTCATTTGTTTGAATTACTGTATATATTACTTTAAATATTAAAATGCTATGTAAAAGTTACTACCAGATAAATACTGTATATTGGAAATTTTATATTTATAATAAAATAAATACCAAAAAAGTGGGGAAAAAATATCAGGTATACATGTGCACAGGAACTTACTTTAGATATTAACTTTTGTTTCACATCATCTAGTGGCTCTGAGGCAGAAAAGTGGTTTTGAATACCGCACATGTAATGTGATCAAAATTTACCAGTGTTTTTGTTCCCTTTTAAGTAGTAATAATTAAAAAAATCCAACAATACTGTAACATTTTCATAATATAATTTGAGAGTCTAGTTTTTAGAATTTTTATTCTGACCCCAGGGGCCTGAGTATAGGTATATTTATAGAGTATTATTATATAGAGTATATTTGCCCCTGCTCCCTGGAGGATAGTGTCACCAACGATGTTACAGTCTTGCTGCATAACACATTGTGGCTTCATGTGTGATAGAGGAAGCATATGGTAGACTTAAGCTTCCGTTCCTCACAACTATTGTACAACAGAAGAGATCTTGCTAGGAATGTGATTCCACTGCACTGACCTTACATATACACGGCAGGATTTGTGTTTCAAAGAGACAGAGTTTTAGCATAAACCACAAATTACCATTATTAATAATTTGTCATCTGAATTTCTGTGTAAACAAAAGTTATAAGGTATAAATAAAAAATTTAATTAAAGTATATTTAAAAGACAAAGTAAATCAGAAAATGACACAGCAAAGGAAAAAAAAAAGGCCAGAGTGTGTATGAGATCAGGCCAAAGTCAGTTTCACATGAGTTTTTGAACTTGTGGTTAGAAGATGTGTAGTGAAATGTTTAGTAACTTCTAAAGGTGGAAGTGCTTTTTAAAGTCTGAGGAAGGATGTGAAAGCAGTTAGAACAGCTTTCAACAGCACACAAGCTCTATATACATGTAAACTGAAAGAAGTCCTGGAGAAAGGAGGACCTGACAGAAGGAGGTGCGTTGAAATAAACAATTTTAATAACAATAATAATATTAATAAGAGACATACTAATATGTGTGATGCATACTGTAGCTTTTCAGTTGCTACTTTTGACTTTTTTCTACAAGTATTGATGCAAATAGTATCAAAGCTATATCAGGCTAATATTAGCCAGTATGGTTATATAATAGTTTGTTAATACACTACTTAAGTAAATGATTTCTTGTTTCCTGAATGATGCAAGAGAGAGAACTGCATATATATGAACACATTGTTAATTATGTGCAGATCTGGCTTGGGACGGAGTGAAAGCTGAGAGATGAATATAAAAATTTTAGTTTTGCTCTTCACGTTTACAGTAGAGACCAAAGGTAGGTGCGGCTGTCTATCATAGCATGTGCGCTGGTATACACACAGTACAAGTTCATTGGGGATATTTATTTATTTGTATTTTTTTTAAGTAATAAGGTAATTTTAGTTTTTTAAGGAGTTTATGCAAATTAACTCATTAACACATTTAACACATTTATGCGTTTTTTCTTCAAAGGGAACAATAAATCAACAGCTGTAACTACTGAGGCTGTAACCTCAAATAATGGCTCAACTCAAGGTATCACTTTTTGGTTACAGCAGACAAATAAAATTTAATCTTTATTTAAAAACAAACAAAAAAAGCTTTTATTCTTTTAGTTTTTTTTACCAAATGTACAAGTATTTATTCCTGTAATACTGCTCCTGGAATAGTGAAAACCAGAGCAACACAAAGCTTCCTGTATAATTAGACCAATTCTAAGATCAGTGCTATTGGGTAGAAAAAGCACTTGAATTAATTTGCAGTGTACTTTTACATATATAACATTGTACTAGTCAGTCTGTAGTAAGAGAAATGATCTTACCAGTACTTTTAGAAGATAATTAAATTGTCTGCAAATACAAGACTACATTTCACCCATCATCTATTATTGTCCTATAATGTAAATGTCAACATAAACCTTGTTAAATGTTGGTAAAACAGCAGAGGTTCTGATCATATTTTGCTTCAGATACATCTCAAATAATATTACTTAGGAAGTTTTTTTCAGCTTCTAGCACACTTGGTTTATCCAGTCAGTTCATTGAAGCTCTTTTCTGAATTGAAGTAGGGCTAGACCCACTGTATTACTGTTGCGGCATCTTATGTGATACATACACAGGGATTTAGAAAAATGATGAATTTGAAAATTAAAAATTTTAGGTGGTCTTTTAAAGCAGTATATTTTTTCACTGAGAAAAGTTACTGCCTACTTTCTACTTAACCACAATTCTCAATTTGATAAGTGAACATGCTTACAATGCGTTGCGTCTCTCAGTTACGTGCATAGTGTATTACAAATAAAAAAGAGGCAACCTCACTAAACTAACCATTCATATTACAGACAGTCAGTTCACTTCAGAGACCTCTTTTACCTCCACGGAGGGGCTTACATCTAGCTCAACCAGCACCTTAAAACCAAGTAAGTTTCACATTTCTTTCTAAATGCAAATAAGTTTTTTATGTATATACTTATTAATTCTTTGATAGATACTGTATTTCATATTGTCTTATATATATATAATTTTTTTCCTGAAATATTTCTGAAATATAATACAACTGGCAGTTAATGTAACTGCTTCAATATTTTTCAACAAGTTAAGGAATAGTGTACTAATTCTTTCTCATACCACAGTGCTGTTGAATTCTCAGATTGAATTTGTTAAATGTTGTTTAATTTTCTGCAACAGCAAGTCTGACATAATATCAACTGCAAGGCAAATTACAGGTTTATATTTATCTAATAATTTCTTAATTGTTTATACATTCAATATGATAGGGCACACCTGTACATCAAGAAACAAAGACTTTTTGATAATTAAAAAAACCCAGTTGGGTTAAAACAATACATGCCATATTATAACCCTTTTAACACAGCTAGATAGAAATATTAGGAAATAACATCTGAAATTCCAGTCATATTCATCTTTTGATTTCAAACACAAATGTCTGCTGTGTTTTGCAAAATTTAAAGAATTGACCTTACCTGTACTTTCAGAGCGGACTGTAATTGTCTGCAAATCAATGTCGCTTAAGAGGAATAAACCTTTTGGAACTTGTCGCTATTGGAGAATACAAGACTCCACTCCCCATCATATTTTATTGTCCAATAACTCAATTTTCAACATAGCATTCTTTAAATGTTGAAAAAAAAAACCCCAGCAATAATTCTTATGTTGTTTTGGGTCAGACTTCTCAATTGATTTTGGTTAGAAAATTCTAGAACAGTGGTTCTTTAACTTGGTCCTGGAGGAACCAGAGGCACGGCACATAATTTTTTTTATTATTATTATTTTTTTGATAGAGCTTCTCAGTTGAAAAGTAGGGATTTAGAGAAATTATCAATTTTACCATATTAAATTATTAGTTGCTCTTTATTTTAAAGCAGTAGTTGTTCAATTCAGAGCACTGTTTTTTAGAGAGCAGAGGGTCTATGAAATGTTCCTGCCTGTGTTTTACTTAACCATGATAAGTAAACCTAATGCAACGTGTTGCATTACTGCATGTTTCTCAGCTACGTGCATAGTATATTACATATTAACAAGAGAACCTCACTAAACTAACCAATACTATTACAGACAGTTTGTCCATTTCATATGGTGGAGCCTTGACTGTCACTTCCTCCTCTAAGATGAGTGCTAACATTTTATATAACAACAGTACAACTGTACAACCAACAAGTAAGTTTCACATTTTTTTCTGAAAGCAAATACTTAAGTTGTATGTATTCACTTTTATCTTTATGACTGTTTATTCAAAGATAACCAGTGTTGGGGGCCGTTACTTTTTAAACTAATTACATCACGAAATTACTGTCATTAAAAAGTAATCAGTTACATTACAGCGTTACTTTCTGATAAAAGTAACTAATTAGAGTACTTTTCCCTTACAGAAAATGAAAACTCCTTTGTGATTTCTCATGCATGTTGTTTATAATTATTCTACCATCATCACTCAGTGAATTTTGGGCCATAATCTGTTAACTACCAATACCCCTATCTCACCTACACGGTTTCACTCGGTGGCTGTAAGTTCGGTACATCGTGATTTACCGTGAGTTTTGGCGCCGTGATAACGTTTCTATCTTTCCATGCGGCGGTTCTCGCGGAAGCTTCGGAACTTGCAGAACTTCCCAGATCGCCGGGCAGTCACTCGCTTCCCTTTTCAATACTACAATAGAAAAGACTGAGCTTGTCCCGGGAGTGAGCGAAAACTGGTTTAGGTGCTCTGCTGGGTGTTGTGAAGTCAGTTATAGCAGAAAATTATTTGCCACATGCATTGGGGGTCAGAAGATTTGTAGAGTTATCAACCCACTATTTGTCTTCCTGTTTGGGGTTTTCAGATCCCCCTCCACAGATTGGCATTAATGATGGTGTAGGCCAATCAGTCTGGAGACCTCTGACTGTTAGGTTGCAGTGTCTGCAGATTGTTAAAAGCAGCACAGAGTTCTTTTGCAGTATGCCTATGCTAGCCTTAGCATCCAGGACAAATACAGTACACTGTTAACACAACAACGCATGTGAATTTGCGTGGTAAATAAAAGGGCCTTTAATTAATAATTAGGAATTTAAGATCAGCAGAACAGTAAAAGGAAGCAGTGATGGAGACAGAGAAAAATACTCGGAGGTTTACTAAGGTATTGTTCAGACTGCTGGCAAATTCGATCTTTAGGACTGCATGTTCACATTGTTCTTTGAAAGCGATCAGATCGGCTTTGGCTCTGTTCAGAATGCTGAGTAGTTGTGGTTCCTCTTCCTGAGTGGGTATAGCATCCAGACTTAAGCAACTCTTTCACAGTTTGATTTGAATCCAATGTGGCTAAAATCAGATTCGCAAAAATTTTTTTTACTATTCAGAATACATGAAAGCAATCTCCAAACTGGATCTGCTAACAAATTGGATTTGGACTGACAGTCTGAACAATGTCTAAGGTATTATCTTAAAGAAGACATTTTTTGTTCCTTTAACATCTGCAAAAGTAAATGTAGTATAAGGTATTTATAAAGGTAACACAAATGTAACAAATAATGTTAAACAATGTTTAAGCTAAAGGATACAAACTAACAGTGACAAGCAAAGCTTAAAGTCTAGTTCCATTTTAACTGTAAAAGGGCCATTTCAGAATCATATACTGTATATTCAGTTGAATGTTTGTTTTTATTGATCAAAATGGATCAAACAGGAGGCAGGATAGTAGTGTAGCGATTAGCACTGTGGCCTCAGACCTCCAGGGTTGAGGGTTTGGTTCTGTGTGCACAGAGTTTGCACGTTCTCCCTGTCCTTAATGGGTCCTGTTTTCTCCCAGAGTCCAAAGACATGCAGATTCAGTTAACTGCCATTCCAAATTGCTTTAGTGTGTGTCTTTGTGTGTGTGTGTGTGTGTGTGTGTGTGTGTGTGTGTGCTTTGTGATAGATTGGCACCCTGTCCATTGTGTACCCCGCTTCATGCCCTAACTCTCCTGTCATAGGCTTCAGGCCCCCCACATGACCCTGTTCACAGTATACAATATGATGAATGGACCAAAAAGTGTATATGATTCTTATGTTCTCTCTTTACTTTTACATATACTAATTTATTCCTAGATATCACACATACAGATTTAGCACTGAGCATCCCAACATATCAATATAAAACAATATGTTATTTGGTTGCATATAAGCATAAGGGTATGAGAGATTTATGAGCAGATCAAGATCAAGAGCTATCATGTTATATTTTTCAGTACAGTTCCAGACAAAATGGCTGATGTCACAAATATGGAAGAGAGATATATATAGTTGCAGTAATGTGGGGTTTTAATAAGGCTATAAACAGCAGTTATGAGTCTATTTAAATAGGGTGATTGTGATGAGGGACAAATGTCCAGTGAATGTAACCAGGTGCGTGTGTGTTGGGTGTTGGATGTGTTTGATGTGTGGGCATATTTGTAGTCATGGTTCTTGATGGGAGTTGGAGCTCTGGATGAACATTTCTAATTCTTTGACAGCTGAAATGTAAAATATGTTGTTGGAGTTCCTTTAAGTGGTTTGTTATGTAAACAGTAACCAGATATGATGATTATGGTAATTAATGCAGCTCTACTGAAATGTAAACACTGGGTAGAATAGAGTAGAATAGAAACATGGATGTTTAAAAAAATAACCAAAAAAAAAAACTTACTTGTGCATGCAGCCATTTAAACAAACAAACAAACAAACAAACAAACAAACAAACAAACAAACAAACATTTTAAAATAAATATTTTAAAAGAATATGTAGTTACTTTGTGAAAGTAAATGAAAAGTTTACTTACTCACTTTAGATCAGGAATAGGAAGAGTCTAAAATTTAACTGACTATTTTCAGAGGTTTTTATGGCTTGCAAATGGCAACATTTAAAGATTGTCTAAAATTGTGTAAAATCTAGAATTATTAGAGAGCTTAATATGGTAGTGTGAAGCAAGTGGCACGAAACTGATTAGAATACACTTCCAAATCAGCATGAGACAAGTTCTACTTTTACACACACACGCACACACACACACACACACACACACACACGCACATGCTCACACACAAATAAATATACAGCATATACTTCATTTAGTATACCTTTAAATTCAGTATGTCTTTTCATTCAGCATGTCTTTTCTTACAAATCTGTTATTAGTAGACAAATTAAATGCAGCTGCAAAAATAAATAAATAAAAATAAATAAATAAATAAATAAAAAAGTCTTAGCTTATCTTGGTTATTATTGTGACCAGTGTTCAGTAACATTTGCTGGTTGGAGTTTGTAACTCGCATTTTTACAT
>JAAGKR010004798.1:0-57294 GCA_011419295.1 Clarias macrocephalus | reverse complement strand
ACGCTCTGATAAGATATTTAGAAAGTGATTTAAAAATATTTCACGCTCAATAGGGAACTGAAACGAGCAGTTCCATGTTTAAAAAAAAAAAAAAAAAAACTTTGTAAATATTTAACGTGAATCATTTTGACTTGAGCATGAAGGTTAAACCAGGATTAATCATAAATCGAGAATGTTCGAATGCACTGTAGCGTAAAATACAAGGTGCAGCATCCTGGGCTTAACAGTACAGTAAGTATAATCTACACACTGTAAATAAACTGCACGGCCCAAAACAAAACAAAACGCCACAACCTGGATATTTACTTAAGCTAATATTTTTAAGATCCTTCCATTAGATAATGACTGCAGTGATTAATACGCTCGGTTCAGCTGCAACAAGTTGTTTAACCCTGTACGGACGCAGTGAGGAGCTTCTCTTTTCTTAAACCACCGTGTCGTGTCGTCGTGGCAAAGATGTTACTCTGTTTCAGAAGCGTCACTTTATTGTCCTGTATCAAGCAAAGAAAACAACTAAGGACTAAGGAGATTGCGGAATGTGAACGTTGGGTTAAGAACTGGAGGAATGTAGTTAGGAAAAATAGTTTTGAATGATCATGATCAGAAATCACTTAAAAAGTTTGGTGAACTCAAATCGTAAAAAAAAAAAAAAAAAACAAACAACTGAAGATCTCGTGTTTAACAGAAGAATCTTCTGAAGAATCAATCAGTGTTTGATTGTAAAAGTAAAAGCATTTCCACACGCACAATGCGAAGAGAACTTGAGGGACTGGAACTAAACAGCTGCAATGTCTTAAGAAAACTATGTATTAGTGAGAAAAAAAAATGCTTCGATTGGTTAGGGAGTAAACATGATGATGTAAATCAGATTATTAATTACGGCCTCCGGGTGGCGCAGTGGTAAAGTGCCCGCCCTATCATTCGGAGATCGCGAGTTCGATTCTGGAGGTCTAGAGAGAGCTGATTGGCCGAGCTCTCTCAGAGAGGAGGGATGAGGGGTACTTGGTGCTCCTCTCACATTAATCACGGCTCTACAGCCAATCAGGGGGCGTCTGTGAGCTCGCGCGAGCGGATAGCGCTGTCCTCCGAGTGTGTTACTCCGCCCACAACGCTGCGTGAGCGAGCAGTTCGAAAAGATGCGGCCGGCTGGTGTCACGTAGTTCGGAGGAAACACGTGATAGTCTTCGGCCCTCCCGGCTGAGTGGTAGTAGTAGCCTTAATGTGGAGCCCCCTAGTGGCGGGGAGGAATTGGACACGACTAAATTAGGGAGAAAAATCCTCCCACAAAAAAAGATTACTAATTGTTACTTTCAAGTTACTTTGAAAACATCTGTCACGGCGTGCGCCTCTACCTGTTGTCGCTCCTCGCTCACTCTGTAGGCTCCCTGCGTAGACACCCCCTCAGCAGGTCGGGCTGGCTGGCGATAATTAATGGTAATGAAAAAAAATAATAAAGCGCATGCTTGCTAACTGATGCTGCCGCGCAAAATGTGATTTTTTAATGCATTCTGATTCATTTTTAAACACTACATTTGTAACGCTAGTAACGTAAATGTTATTGATATCGCGTTCCACAGTGACACATTATACCCAACTGAATGACTAGTTTGTCCATCAATTCATTTTCTAAGATAAAGACGCGACTGTTTTTTTTTTTTTTAGCTCAAATTCTGAAAAAGTGGTTCAGGGAGCATGAGACATAAACAAAGTATGTCTATATTTTACAGATCATAATGTACGCAAGACGTCGAACTGTGTTCTGAGTAATATAATGACTCGAGCGTTGTGTTTTCTCTGTCATACCTTTAAGATCTATAAACGTTTACATTCTCAAAGCTGTTGAGACGCTGCTCTCTCGAGGAACGCGACCCTCCTCCCCACGTCTGTACGTGACTGCGGGGCTGGAACCCGAGCGCACTTACGTCGATCAGGAGCTTGACCTCGTGCTTCTTGAGGTCTCCGCCGATCTTGGCTGCCAGGAGGACGCAGGCCCCGGCGCAGAGTTTGCGGTTCTGCTTGTTGAGCTTTCCCTGCAGGACGAGCTTCTCGAAATACACGAAGGCCATGGCTACCGTGGGCTCCTCGAAGCCGCACTCGTCCTGCGCCAGCTTCCGGATCTCTCGCTTCAAGCTGCGGGACACAAGCGAGACGCCGTCGCCGTCAGTCTGGCTCACACACACACACACACACACACAAGCCGTGTATTAAATGTACATGACGTGGTCGGCGGCGTTACCTCCTGATCTTGCTGAGCGTCAGGCGAATGTGAGGGAACTTCTCCTTAAACGTCTCGTTCATGTCCTTTTTCAGGTCGGAGGGCTTGACGTACTCGATAACCGTGGTCTGTGCGGAAGCACGAAGAACGGTCAAACGCCAAATTCTCATCGACTAGCTATTGATTTGATTTATTATTAGTAGTATCATTTTTAACAGTTTTAAACTTTATGATCATAATGTCCAACATTTTAAAAATATCACATCAATCCACTCAATGTAAATCAGTGATCAGATTTATAGATAAGAAGGAAGAAAATATAGTTTTCTGTCACTTTAAGAACAGAACGAATGTACGAGGGGCGTTCGAGTCAAACCGGGACTTTTGGTTGTGCCGTTATGACTTCCTTTATCTCTCTACATAATCCGCTGCTACACTACTGCACTCATCCCAGCGTTTCACTCGTGCTTGGATACGAGCACATCAAGATGGAAAGTTCTCTCAGAATGCCTGCTTCACATCTGAAACGCCGGCCTTCCAGGAACTCCTTTAACGTGAAAATGTCTTGGAGCGAGGTCAGGAACAGGTCAACAGCTCCCAGTCTTCATCAAACAAAACTTTCATCCCAAGTCCCGGTTTGACTTGAACGTCCCACATACAGTCGAATGATTTTAATACTGTAAAGTACATATGACCGGTGAAAGGTCAAAAGGTCAGGCTGCGATTTCTCCTCTGAGCTCCTCTGAGCTCAAACCCCTCGGCTTCCTTCAGGCGCTTAGCGGTTCAGGATGTCGGAGCAGGACTCGGTCTGTCTAGAACGATATCCGGCTACATCGTTCGGAGACGACAGAGGCAGCTTCGCTTCTCTCGCATCTTCCATCAAACGGGATCATCATCGTTTCGGCTAATCTGCGACTCCTGCCAAAACTCTGACACGACGGGCTCCCAAAGGATCGCAACCGTGTTAGAAATGGAGTGCGAGAGAAAAGTAGAGCCAAAAAACAAACCCCAAACCGCAAATCACGCGTTATATCAACTCTTGTTTTATTTTACAGCTTTGGAAAAGGAACCAGTTTTTTTTTATATCGAAGAGTTTTGGTACCGTGGACAAAAACACGCACTTTATTTTACTAGTCATCCTTCATGAATACAATAGAAACGGTCATGACTTTCAAACCAGCAATAGAAGGAAGGAGAAGGGGAGGGGTGTGTGGTGTGTGTGTGTGTGTGTGTGTGTGTGTGTGTGTGTGTGTGTGTGTGTGTGTGTCGGATGACGAAACAACCTTGAGTGCAGTTTTTGTTCAAGCACAAGCGTGGTACTCAAAAACACAAACACGGCCGGAGAGGGAAACGATGAAGCGGGGAGTCTCTCGTTATGTAAACACGATAAAGAAGTCGTTTCCTCTGGAACGTCAAGACGTGATAACATGCAGCGCAGGGAAAAAAGAAAAAGACAAAAGCGCATGATGAAGCCTGAACCCTAATCAATCTAACTTCTGCCCGAAGTCATTTCAGTGCCATCAATGATGTTTGAAATCTGTCCGTCCGTCTCGTTAACCTTCACACGTCTCGACTTGACGTTCACACGCCTGAGCACCAGGTGGATTTTCACTGCTTTCCTTTAACTTGCACGAGTCGCTTTCTGTTCCCTTTTTTCTGTAATCTGATGCGCGAGGCCCGCGGGAAACCCCAGCGCAAAGAAGAGCATAAGAGAGAAATCTGGAGGTCGGGTGAAATCTGCGTCACGCCGGGCTGAGAAACGCTCGCTCCGGGCGCTTACTCGACGTCACGCCGGATTCTTGCGCGGCGCTCCTGCAGAAAAATAAACAGCCGTCACTTTGTGGCTTCGGGAGATGAAACCCGAGCGCCGTCCGAGTCGAGATGGAGGTTCCTCAGCAGGAGAGCGACGGTGTGAAAGTGAGAGTGTTTTTGCGTGTTACGGTGTGAGCAGGGGGAGGAAAAAAACAAAAAAACAACTCGCCATGTAGGAAGGAAATATGAGCACTCGTTTATGTTTTCCACATGGCCACTGAGGGTCGTCCAGAAGGTTGGGGTCGTACTCCCTGAAATCTCCAACTTCGTTCCCTGCGGATCATGACAGAGCAGAAACAAACATCAAGGAAGCGTCCGGAAACACACACACACACACACACACACGGGTAGTTTATGGTAGAAGCTCTTCTAATGTGAATTAACCTTGAATCTTATTATCACTTGCTGTTGTAATAACACACAAGCTCTGGATTTCTGATCGTGCAGTTGGTGATTAATTTCCTACAACAGCGGCTCAGATTCTGAATCAGACACACTTCCTTTACATGAATGCGCTCCTCCGTGTACGGTATCGTTTCCATAGTAACAGCTCGTACACAGGATGGCGTGTAATAACGAAACACAGACGATTGTTAATATGACAATACTAGACTGATGTCTGTACGTTTTTCTAGTTTCTTTGTAACATAACAAAAAAGTCTGATGACCTTTGAGAGAAATAAATATTGATTTATTCATTAATCAGTGATGAGGAAAAATGTATTACAATTTATCACAGTATTACCTCGGCGTACGAACGACCCGTCTAAAGAATTTTCGCCTTAAGAATTGCCTCGGCATACGAAGCATTTTCAGCCCGGTGCATGTCGTGTGCAAGTTCGAGATCCGTTCAAAACTTATTGGTGTCAGTGAAAAGAAAAGCAAAGCGAGTTGCAGTGGGGCCCAAGAATGTCAGCAAGGATGAAAGGAAGAAGAAAACCAAACCTGTTACAGGTTAGATTTTTAAAAGTATTTGGTGCCAAAACGAATCATAAATTAAGGATACGTCAGGTTTAATGTTTAATATTTATTTCAGATTTTTTGGTGACACGTTGGCTTAGTGGTTAGCGCTGTCGCCTTGCGCCTCCAGGTCCTGGGTTCGGTTCTGTGTGTACGGAGTTTGCATGTTCTCTCCGTGCTTGGTGGGTTTCCTACATGTTCTCCAGTTTTCTTCCACAGTCTAGAGACATGCAGATTAGACTAGGACTAGAGCGCTCCCTAGAAGGATGGAGATGAAATTTACATTATTTCCCACGGGAAAATGCGTTTCGCAATATGAAATTCCGCCTCCGGAACGGATTAGGTTAGACTGCAGAGGTTCCGCTGTAATACTATTATTTTAAAATTTATGTTTGCATTTGATGTGGTAAAACATTGCTGTTCCTCTATAATCCTGCAGGTGGCGCACTCTAAACTATTAACACATTATCAGGCAGCACAGCAGAGCGAAATTACTGTACTGCATGTACTGAGTTTGTTTAGAATTGTTTAAAAAATATATCAAACCCTGATACTTATAGTATCGCAACACAAATCGGGTATCGGGATAATATCGTATCGGCCGGTCCCTGGTGATCCCGGTCTCTATTTACGGTCTCTATCTGTTATCGGGTTCCTCTTAAGGTTTCCTCCTCGTGTCTTCTCAAGCAGCTTTTCCTCACCAACATCATCTCGTACTTTTTAAAAAATGTATATTCATTGAATCATGAACAACATAAGTTGCTATAAAATAATTAGTGGACGTTAAATGTTAATATAAACACCTATAAAAAGTATGACGCGTCATTCATGAATCTTTTTCTTTAACACTATTACATTATTTACACTAGTCTGGTCATTTCCACTGGGGATTTTTTTTCTTCTTCTTACTAACCACATCGAAACCGAACTCGTGCCACACTGCTTTAATCTCACAATCCCACCACAGCTAAAGCAGTGACCTTGAAGACCCGACCTTGACGTGCACATCCTCACTGACTCGTCCCTGCATACCCGAACCTCGGGGAGATGAGCAGGCAGTGAAAGAAGGAGCTGGCGCACGTACCCGTGTCGAGGCTGCTCTGGTGGCTGTTGGCACGCGCCAGGATGAGGCTGCGATGGCTGGCGTTACGGGACTGAGAGAAGGACGAGGTGGAGTCGATGGTGTTGCGGCGCCCGAGGACGTTAGTGGGGTAGAGGAACTGCATGTAGGACACCGTCTAGGAAAAACACATCACGCGGTCACTACGGACTTGCCTTTATTTTTAAAGGAAAAACAAAAAGAAATTCAACGAAGGCGGGTAGAACACGGGAATCTCTGGACTCAAGATGAAAAAATGTGTCCTGTATATAAAGAGTTTCCTGTACATAAGTACAGTTAATGAAACATTCAATTATTAAAAACATCCTAATGCTCTAAAGCTCTTGTCCCTTTATTTAAATGTCATTGACTTTCTATTTATTCTTAGTAACAGATTTCCTGTCTTGCTTTAACACACAATCATAATTATTTACAATTGAAATGTTGTTATATGAATGAAGTTTACTTTTAGTCTTTTATTTGTTGATTTAATTGAATGTGGTATAAAAGGCGGCGATAATTTTTTGCCAAAGCAAACGTAATATACTGTACAGTCCATAGCTGCTAAAGGGCGACGACGTGTTATAATCTGTAACGATCCTGTACGGTACGAGTCCTGATCATTGTATACTCATCTTAAGAAGCATCGCTAATACACGACTGGATGAGATTCTTACATCGCAGCAGGAAGCCTAACGTTGGATGAGTCTCGTAACATTGCCGTTATGATTTTCACCGGGAAGTTCGAATTGCTTTCATAAAATTAGCATCACATTGACTGAACGAATCTCAGAACAGTGCTATCGTAGCCTTATTATGTGTAGCGTTTCTGCTGATTAACACTCGTCTGCACGTTAAGTTTATAACAGGGTTTAGGATTTCGATCCGAGATTAGGACGGATACAACAGCTTCCCTCACACAGCGCGTGTCCAGTATCTCATGTCGCGCACCTGAGTGTTGTAATGCTACGTCTCAGTTTCTCTCTGAAATATTACCATAAGGTTTGTCTTAGCTTACACATTACTTAAAAAAAATTTTTTTTAACCCTTTGGACTGCTTTCCAATGCAACAATTTGCATGCATTTATTAACATTAACAGCCTGCCCCCTAGTGGTATAGTGGTAAATACGCAGCGCTCTCATTCGAGTGACCGAACATCGGCTTAGTGTAAATACTGTTCGAGTAGTTTTTGCAACATTGTGTAAGAGGCATTCGTTCAGCGTTATCCCATCATCATGTAGTCGACGCACCGACGTCGTCATTTTATCAAAGTCATTTCAACTTTCAAAAACAACTTAACACTAATATTATCCCAACTGTTCATAAAGTTGCCAAATTAACGCCACCACAACATTTTGACGACCAAACAATCCCGCCGGGATGCATACTGTGGACAAGCAAAGCTAATCTCAGAAATAAGAGGATTTTATCGATTTGGTTGATTAAAAAAATAATAAAAAATCAGATCAGTGAGCAGTAATAAACTACGAGTCAGCGAGAGCACACACACTCTGTAAAAATGCATCAGCTACAAGTAGCTAATTTTTTTTTTGAGAATCTGATTGTCGTATTTAATATTTTTGGTCTTAAAGTGTTTTATTTAATTTCAGGAATATTTTCCTGTATTTTCCTTATTTTTTGTTTAAGTGACATTTGGAAATCGAAGGGGTTTTTTTTCTGATAAAATAATAATAAAATAAAAAAAAATCATAAAACCTTTCGGACTCCTCAGACTTTTACGCAGTATTTAATACATCTATGACTTCAATTGTTGGAATTGGAGAAAGGTAATCCTGGCCTGGCAGAATCGAATCGTCTGAAGCACAGCACGCAGCGGAGTGGATGTTGTCCGGCTCACCTTGCCGTCGGCGCCCAGTTCCACGCCCTCGAGCCCGATCACCATCTCCTTGGCACTGACGCCTCCTGAAGGGTGACGCTGGCGCCCGGCCTCCATTTTCATACCGTCCCTGCCACGGTGAGACACACACACTGAGCTCAGCCTGAAACATCAGTCGGTTGGATATATAAAAAAATACATCAATCAATTTTGTATTCAAATATGATTTTTTAAATAAGTGTGTATACATTTTTTTTTTGGCTGACTCGGTATTTACAACTAGAGCCTGTTGCCTGGTTGGATACGTCAGGGGCAAAATAATGGGAAAAAAATTATAATTAATGATATATTAGTTTAAAAAAAGAAGGCCTAATTCCTCGTGCTGCTTTATAATGAATGAACTACTAAAATTCAATTTATAAGCATCTTCACTTGTACGTGGTTTAAACACAAACTAGAAAATCATCTAGACAAGTAAATACATAAAAACAAAAAAATAAAAAGTACATCATTCTTTAATAATAAAAAAACATTGTAATTATCTAAGAAATACAAGCGTCGTTCATGTCAAACCAGGACTTGTGATGGAATTTCTGGTGAATATAGGCATAAAAGCATTTAATTAACATGTACAGAAAACTTTAAGCACATTACGGTGATGAGACTTTTAGCCGCAGTAAAACATTTGAACGTTTTAAACTAAGCCTGTACGATCCTGGTCCACTCATAGTCCACTGCGGTCGTTCCCTAGATCCTTGAAAAATCTACAGATAACTTGATACCAACTAGCGGAAGAGACGTCTGTGAGAACTGGACACACAATCGTTCATCAACTCCACTCACACGTTACAGGAACTCTGCAGGAAGTTATTGCCGCATCCTCCGTACAGTCGTGACCTCGCTTCCACATGTTTGGGCTATTAAAGGAGTTCCTGGGAGGCCAGCGTTCCAGATGTGAAGCAAGGCAAATCCGATGGCTCTGGCGTACTGAGAGAACTTTTTACCTTGATGGTGTCCAAGCACTAGTGAAACACTGGGATAAGTGCATTAGTGTAGCCGCGGATTATAGCGAGAGAAATAAAGGGAGTTTTATAATCGCGCTTATAATTGTGTTCTGTTATTCAGCACATTCAAAAGTCCCGGTTTGACTTGAACGCCCCTTTGTAAAATCATTTTTTTTTTCCCTTCACAGGAATGCAGCGTGAGCTGGCTGTGATGCTTAAGGTGGTCCGTTATCAGCGCTCTGTTACATTTCACACCTCTGTGGCAGGATTCCTGCACTTCCTTAAACGTGAATATTAAGAAAATCTTTATATCGACATCAGACTACAGGATCTAAAAACCTTTCAACATGTAAGCTGTACTTGAATCTGACCCCCCCCGGAGTTAAATTAGCTTTAAAAAAAAGACAAAAAACAAAATGTACACTATCTGTTGTCTGTTTTTATGGTGCAAGAGGAAGTTGTGTGCTTTCGTTTCTTACAGTCAGCATGTCCTCACACTGACACAGGAATCTGAAGATGGAACGATCAAGTGTGCGCAAAAAGCAGAAATATAACACAGAATAAAAATAGTGGCAATACAAAGGGTTCCTTTTTTTTTTCTGAATGTTATTTACACAAAATAGTTATTGTTTGATGTTTAAAGAAGCTTAAAACTGTTGATTTTGGTAGGAATTGGACATTGCAGGGTGTTCAAGTCAAAGCGGGACTTTTGATCGTGCAGAATAACAAAGCACAGTTATGTAAAAATAAATAAAATTAAAAAATAAAAAAAAAGCTCCCTTCATTTTTCTATATAACCCCCTGCTACACTAATGCACTGGTGCTTGGATATCATCAAGGTAGAAGGTTTTCTTAGTACTGCCTGGTTCATGCGCTGGCCTCCCAGGAACTCCTTTAACGGCTGGAACATGTGGAATTGACTTGGAGCGAGATCAGGACTGTAGGGTGGATGTGGCAACGACTCCCAGCCGAGTCCCTGTAATGTGCCAGTGGTGTTGGTGGATGATTGAGTGCACAGTTCCACAGTTAAGCAAGTTGGCGACAAGTATTTGTCGATTTTCAAGGATTGGCACCGTTCACACGTTTCACTGCGGCCTCATCACCGCACTGTGCTTAAAGTCTTCTGTAAACGTCATTCACTTTTACGCAGTCATTCTCCAGAAACGTCATCACAAGTCCCAGATTGACTTGAACACCCTTTGTAATGTTATTACAATACATACGGATATTCTGAATAGCTTCGCCAGCTTACTGGTTTGCAAAATGAGTCTCATCTCTGGTACTAAACCTACACCAAAAAATGTCTTGGTTTGGCAAACAAACATCGTGCAAATTTCATTTCCTGGCCAAATTGTTCATTAATGAATGATGAATTATTATAACTGACATGAGCAATCAAGTGATTAAAAAACAAGTAAAAAAAAAAAAAAAAAAAAATCCAAGCCAAAAAGCATACACATGTATATATTTTTTTATATTTGAAAACTCATGAAGCACATTTTGAGAGAAACCCAGAGCCACCAAGCTGCTCACATGATGTTAAAAACAACCAATTTGGCCTAGACAGCAATGCAGCGAGCAGACATGAGGCGGGCCCGGTCCACCCAAAGGAAAAAACTAAACAAAAAGCAGCGTGTGTGTGCTGCGAGTTTGACATAACCGATCCAATCTCTACAACCATCAGTGTCTCTGGAGAGCTAATTGATACCTCCGTCGACTCCCTGTGCCAAAATCAATCAGATGAACAGGAGGACGCGGGAGAGATTATAACAGCGAGCCAAGCGGCCTCGTGCTGCAGCTTCCTGCGAGTATGGCGCGATGCGATTGTCAGACGTAAAAGCCTGTATTTAACGCCTCGTTACGGTCATGATGGTGTACTCGGGCTCTAAGCATGAACATGGATTATACGGATTACCCCGCTGTCAGAGCTAGTCGGATGTTTTAGACGGCTCATTATGAAACCGTCATACGAGGTCCGTTCCGAACTGCATCACGGTGCCCGAGTGAAAAACGAGCCTCGACAGGAATCACATTCAGGAAGCCCTTCAGAGTAACCATACATCATTCACCATCACCAGTAGCACAGTACCGGGGTTGCCAGGGTTGAGGTTACTCCAAATTAGCCTTATTTTGGTTGAAAGGTTGAAAAAGCTAGTCCTTTTTTTTTATTCTTTTTTTTTAAGTTGGGCTAAAAAAAAACAAGTCAGTAACCATTAAAATCCTGATTTAAAGCTAGAAATCAAATTAAATTCTTGTAAACAATGGGAAAGTATAAGCTGATTAAAAAGGTATACCGCAAATTAAAAACGTCTGCACACCACAGTGAACATGATTTGCATGTGTGTGGCGAGAGAGAATGCTGATTTTTTTTTTTTTGCCAGACTTGGCAACCCTATACAGCCTCCACATAAAACACTAATAAATAATAATCAGCTAAATAACACATGCCAGCATTAGAGAGGTAATTGTTTTTCTTTTCTAACATTCTTAAAAATAACGAATCCAAAACAAGATCATAAACCATAAGAACGCATTTACAAGATGTATGAAGGGCGTTCAAGTCAAACCGGGACTTATGATGCCATTTCTGATGAACGAAGGTGTAAACGCGATTGACATTTATAGAAGACTTTGAAAGCACAATACGGTGATGAGACTTTCGGCCGCGGTAAAACATTTGAACGGTGCAAACTTTTTAAAGGAGCAGTACGATTCCGGAGGAGATGGCTCGGAGCCCACTGCAGTCGTTCCTGTGAATGGTCAGAGAGTGGAACACCAGATTCTTGGAAATCGATGGATAACAAATTGCCACTTGCTAAAGAGACGCATCCGTCTGTGGGAACTGTACACACAATCATTTACCAGCCACATTCCATGTACAGTCCTGAGTCACTCACTCATCGTCTATGCATCGCTTAATCCTGTAAACAGGGTTGCAGGGAGCCTGGCGCCTATACTAGGAAACTTGGGGAACGAGGCAGGGTACACCCTGGACAGGGTGCCAATCTATCGCAAGGCACACATACACACGTGCACTCATTTGAGGGACGCCAATTAGCCTAATCTGAATGTCTTTGGACTGTGTGAGGAAACCGGAGTACCAGGAGGAAAGCCACCAAGCATGGGAAGAAATCCTCGTACACAGAGGCGGGAATCGAACCTGGAGCCTGTAGGTGCAAGGCAACAGTGCTAACCACTAAGCCACCGTGCCGCCCTATTATTAGTGGTGGTTGCGAATCGAAGCACTACTACTATCATCATCTCACAGGCTTATTTTTCCCTTTTTTTCTTCTTTCGTACAAAACTTTGGTGCGTAGTCCCATACGGTTTGTCGTAGACCTACTGTATGAAGGAGGTTTTAAATCATGCGGCTAATTCGGGAATGGGGTGCTATGACTTATCTAAGGGGCAATTTACCTCCCCAAAAATCTCACAGACTTAACTCTGAGACTAATTTTGATGGATTTTAGCATGGAGCAAGAATTTCATGGTGACAGTCTGACACATTTGAAGAGGCTTGCAAGCTGTGTCAGAACATACTCCGCAAGAGGGTACAAGTTGTACCCCAGGGGCGCAAGAGGTTCCCAAATTTGTCCTATTGACATATAATGGGGACTTGGATGTGTAACTAGTCCCATACCGTTTGTCGTAGACCCATGAAAGAGGTGTCAAATTGTGCAGCTTATTCGGGAATAGGGTGCTAGGACTTTTCTAAGGGGTGGCCGGTAAATTGCCCCAGAAAAGGCCCAGAGGAGAGAGTTTTGCCACGGCAAGCACCCCTTACATTTTCTGCACAAAATGTACCTCTCTACTTATTATTACATTTTAATCTTGACACATGACAGATCTGCATAACCTTACTGCCTTTGCGGCACTTTGTGGTTCATAGTATTAAGCAAAATTTGAGTTTCCCCTCAAACCAGTAACGTTGATCATTAACGTTTCCTTCACGGTAATTCAGAGTGCTATCAGATGGCACAGATTACCCAGAGACAGTAATAACTCCCCACACTGTGAACTCATAGCCTTCTCAGAGTGCTTCTATTGTTTAAACGAAAAGAAAAGCTCGCAGACGGGCGTCTGCGCTGAAGGTTTTGCCCGAGGTGGAGTAACAATTCGATCGTTAATGGATTTGCCAGAGGAGAAAAAAAAAAAAAAAAAAGCTTCCTCCAGGAGAAAAACACATAAGTGTTCGCTGTGAATGATGTCAGCTGTGAGCACAGAGCTGAAATATAAGCAGGTGCACAGGCTTGGATAGTGCCAAGAATGATGGAGGCTAAAGCCAAAGCTGTGAATGGGAGCGAAAAGAAAACAAGCTGCGTCGCTTCATAAACGCTGATTACACTGCAGAACCGAACATTCAGTCTCATGTTTCACAGTCTTAATCGTGTGAATTAATGCGACATCCATGAATAACAGGTCCAGGAATAAACCTGAAGCAGACGAGGAAGCTCCTGGCGAAGTACGAGCTTCATCATGCTAATCTGTAGTCATGAGAGTGTCTATTACTTTTAGCGTTCCTAGCGTCATAGCTCAGGCGCGGAACTAAAGACAGACAAAATATGGGTTTCCTCTTAATCATTCCACAAAGGAGGATTAAAAATAAATAAATAAAGGGAACGGAAAAACAGAACAGAGGGAGTGACGGCTGGAAAAAGTGAGCGATGTGGGAGATTTGCTTAACCAATGAAGCAGGAGGCTGAAAATTAGCTGCAGTGCTACAGTAGCTACAACAGTAAGATAATACAAGATTCTGCAGTTTAGTGTCTCAAGATCCAACAAACAAAAATCACATTTACAATTTACAAACAAAAATAAAAATCATGTCTTTTTTTTTCCCAGGAGTATGCTAGCAATGCTACACGCAGTCCTTTAGCGTATGCTAGCAAGCCTAGAACAAGGAGTCAGACTGCTAATTTTGTTTAACGTCACAGAAATCTGACTTTTCTCACAGAAAAGCTTAAAAAAAAACACTAAACATAATATTCCATTATTTACATTTTGAAAAAAAAAATATATACAACTACTGTAGCTAGCATTACAGCTAATTTTCCTACATAATCTTGAGAAGAGGAAGTGAAATCCTCGATCCTTTCTGCCTCGAGAAGAGATTTGGATGAGTCAAAGCTTGATGAGGTAAAATTATGAGGTAGCTGCCGAGGTGAAAAGCAGCGAGCAGGCGTGATGAAGTAAAAGGTTTACATGCTGAGGAATACGTACCCTGTTTGGCTAGAATCTCGATAGGGCAGGACAGAAAATACACTATAGAAGGATCTTCTGCCACTGATAAGGACTATCCTATAAAGACAAAAAATAATAAATGAACTAGTTCAGTGAGCTATGCTGAGAACAGGTCAAGAGATGATGGAGCCATACAAATATATAGAAATATAGAACAGTGCAAAAGTCTTAACCCCCCCGGCCTCATTTCTTCCCATTTTGCTTTCTTGAGGAATAGTTCCTCTGGCTTTTTCTTTTTCGTCTCTCGTCTTTTGTTTGTTAAGCCACACAGTGACCTATAAATCGTTCAACCAAAAAAAAAAAAAAAAAAAAAAACATTTTTGATTCCTATATTAGGCGATAAAATTTTGACGCGTCTCTGTAATCCTACAGCCGTTGGCTCTAAGCTATTCACACGGCACGGCATCGTGTGTTGTAGGAGCTACTTATTTGCCAAGTTTCCTTGAAATTGCAACAAAATCCGCAATACAGATCGAATCGGTGCCTGGGTATCGTGATTATATTGTATCGGGAAAGCGCTGGTGGATCCCATCCCAAACTGGAGTGGTTGGAACAGACGAGAGGGGAAATGAGCTTGCTGCTGAGGTCGTTACATAGACACCCCATCTTTTTATAAAAAAAAAAAAAAAATACATAAAAATTCTAAGAAACTTGTCGCAGTTCTCATTTCTTTCATTTGATCTACGTCACTACTTAATTTAATTTACTATGCAGAAATGATGCAGCTCAAGACTTTTGCATGGTCCTGTATATACAAGAATCTGTTGTGTGAGTGTGAAAAACACTGATATTAAGATGAGGGTGGGGTGGGGGGGGGGGGGGGAGTCATGCATACAGTACATTCTTGAAAAGAAAAATATGCTGAGGAGGAAACTGAAGAACTACGTGAGGATAGTGAGGATTTATAACTCAACATGCATTGTTGAAATTGTTGAGAAAACATCAACATGACACGATACTGTGTCAGAATTTCTACTCAGCAGCCTTTTCATTTAAAGCACACCGCTGTATGCCTCCTTATTCACTGTAAAGTTATAAGGAGGCCTCATACACACACGTAAAGCAGTGAGAATTACAGAAGAAGGAAAAAAAAAAACCTGTTGGAACAACATCAGAAACCTGAAGTTCAAGTCAATTTAAAGTGACCTCTTGTTAGAAGAATGAACCAACATGTCCTGCACAAATGTGCTCCTTTGATAGTAATCCTTTGATAATTCGCAATCCAATTGCAACAAGTGTCACTATTCATTAAAACATACTAACCATGACCTGTGCATAATTCAACTCCAGCTGTAAGAGTTGTTAACAATTATTATTTTTGTTTTTTCATATTTAATTTAAATTTCAAACTTTCCACAGTTTTATTTACAGCATGACTTGGATTCAAAGCAACTTACAGTTTAACGAAGATACAGTAAAGTTCAGGCTTAAGAACCTCGCACTGGTTTCTTCAACAATCCTGGGATTTAAACTTAAGACTTTTCTGATCGCTGTCTCTGAACCGTAACCATCGATCCACCACGATTACACATTTAACATAAAACCCCCCAAAAAAGCAAAGGAGCTGGCTGCGTGCAAACAATAAAAATGAATCTCACAAAGATCCAAAATCACAAAAAAAGTTTTGACGTTCATGGGAACTTTGTAAGAAGTTGTTCAGCGTGTGCGTGTACCTTCCGTTGTGGATGTCGTGTTGCCTCATGTTCTTGATGAAGTGGACCTTCTTGAAGCTCTTTGGTCGGGGTGAACCTGATAAGGTCCGGCATCTGACAGAAACGGTGAAGAGTAAAAAGGAGCGTTATTATTATTTTCCATTTAGCCAAAACGCTGGACTGGAATCTCTTACTTTAGCCAAATCTTTCTGTATTTCAACTCTGAGAGCGCACCGTCGAAATGTGTCTGGGAGAAAACTGAGATCACTTCCAGCATCGCATGGAATGCAATCGATTACAAATACGTCAAGTAGTACGTAGCGTTTTTGTTTTTTTTTTTGGTTCAGATTGCTTCATCATAGCAAGAGTTATTACAGATTATTTGAGGCCTCTTTCAAGTGAATCACCCTGTACAAAAATGAATGAAAAAAATAATTATTTGAGAGAGAGAGAGAGAGAGAGAAATAGTACACGCATTTACATCGACCCTAACATTCCACTAACAATGGATATGGAATAACAGCCCAATCACAATAAAACTGCATCATGTAGGAGTTTCCAGGAGGACACGTTTGCTTCAGTTCTTGATCTGTGAGAACCGACACCTCTGTCCCATCAGTCTTTACTTCAGACTTTCATCCACTGGGTCTCTGGCTGAGGAAGGAGCTGATTGGCTCAAATTTCATACTCAGGAAAGCAACTAAGCAATCATCTGAAAAGAGCAAAAACCTTCGTCTGTTTGTTCTTCTATTATATACATATTAAACTCTTTCACAGTGATCACAACCATTTTGCGCATGTCAAAAAATGTCCCCTTCCAAGAACTCGTTTGTAAGTACAATTTGTTCGCAAGTCAAACAAACATTGTTCAAGTACTAGGATACTAACAAAATCGGCTATACACAGTATAAAACGAACATGTTCCATGATCGTTCAACCATATGCGCGATTCTAAAGAACAAGGGTGTGTGTGTGTGTGTGTGTGGGTGTGGGTGTGGGTGTGGGTGTGTACCTGCGAAGAGGAGCATTCTCCTCAATGTCCTCCAGAGTCTCGAGTGAGGATCGCTGGGAAATCAGTCTCCGCCTAAAAACAGACAAAACAACGAGTGTGTGTGTGAAGTGAGCTTCCATACAAAGCCAGTGATGTTTTGCGCGCAGAAACAAAAACAAATATAAACCATCAGATAGGAAACTTGAGCATTAAATGTTCTGTAGCCTTTCCATGAACATAAAATAGTACAGTACAGTAGACGTATATAAACAGTCCCCTACTTACAAACATTCGAGTTACGAATTTCCACAGATACGAACGCACCGCGGTTCTATTTCACGGAAGTAGCTCAAGTGTATTGTAGAAAAAATAGACGCTGCAGTGCACCAGATACCAATATTTACAATTATATACAATATTTTCAGTGTGTAAGTGAATTTATAAAATGTCTAAAGTCCGGTATATTGTATGTGCATGTGGTGCAGAAGAAATGAGTCGGTCTCACCGGTTTGAACGAATCAGTCCGGTAGCACGACGATAAAAAAAAAAAAAAAAAAAAATGTCTGTCCTGTACAGCTGTCCTGATGGGTAATAATCCAAATTTCGGAAAATCCTCAACAAAAAACAGTCACAGAGTTCACAGTCTCATAACAGTGGAAAACAGCTCTGAGACAAAATGGCGTCCAGGATTCCCCTCGCGATTTAAAGGCGCAGACACAACACTGTTATTTGACGTGAGAGATTCATTTCCTTAGGCGCGGTTACGGTTTTTGGCCACATGATGGCAGTGTGGGGAAAGGGGACAGATTAAGTCAAGTGGATCGGTATGCTTTATATTGTCAAAGGCGTATAAGACTCACTTTGTCGGACTTAAGAACAAATACGAGTTACGAGCGTGCTGCAGGAACGGAACTTGTTCGTAAGTAGGGGACTACCCGTAGAAAGATGTTACCCTAGTGGGCAGTAAGGGAACTGCAGGTGGACTGCGAAAGGTTAATTATAAAGAATAAATAAAAAGTATTACATTTTCAATGTTGTATCGAGGGTTAAAATTTCCACACAAATATTTCCATTTAAAAAAGTAACCAGAATTAATAAACACACCACCACGGGATTTAAACCATGTGGAATTGTTGTGATAACTGTCAGTTGTGATGAGCGGTTTGGGGGGACCGCAGCATATTTCAAATTACTATTTTGTGATGGCTTTTACAGACAATTCCCAAGATTATAAATGTTTCATAAACATTATTTATGACTTGTGCGTTCACTTTTCCATTCCTGACAAGTGTTTATTGATATACTTAAGTGATAAGCCCAAGGCAAAAAAAAGGGGAGGAGCCAGTGTAAAATTGGCTTCCTAAACAGAGAAAACTGTCTCGTCACTCATCACGTCTCCTGTTCATTTGTAGACGTCTGGAATGCAAGAGGTGCTTCGAGTATGGCATGAGATACATTATGAGAACTAATAATCACACACCAATTATCAGTCATGTGTCTGGGACACCACCGATGCTCTCATCACTACCATAGAAACAGGATTTTATCTCTATGGTAACCGCCGCATCCCGTCTTGGCCGTCTGAGGCGTTACATCACGATAACGTAGAGGATGAGAAGGAAGATTACAATGAGGTATGAAGTAGTAAAACTGTAATTATTACATTTCGTTTGCGTGTGCATACACTTTTTCTGCCACAATATCCTTGTAAGTGAAGAAGAAAAGCTTTTGCACCTCGGCCACATGTGTGGTGACTCCTTTATACGGGAAGCGTTTTTAACTTCTACACTACTCCGCACTTAAGATCTCTGAACAGCCTTTACACAACACTTGACTCAGAGAGGTCACGCTCTGAAACTTCACTTTCCTAGAAAAGCAAGCAAACGGAAACCAGGCTCTGGAAAACAACCCATGCACACGTCCGAATATCTACAGCTACACTTTTAAAATGACAAACTCGAAAGAGATCGCAAGTGTAAAAAAAAAAAAAAAAAAAAATGCAAGACAAAAAAAAACATCCAGTTTATTCACTGGACGAGAACGTGGAATTGAAAGAGAAACTCGCTGTCCTACAAAGCGTCTCAGGTTTTCCTTTGTCAACCTGTTTTCCCAAAAAAAAAAAAAAAAAAAAGGTTCACGGCTCTTTAAACAGGACTCTGTTCCCGCTCAGGTGGAACACGATTCTTTAGAGAAGTTCTTTGGTTAAATCATAAACAGGAAAAACACGTTTTGGGCAGCCTGCTTTTTTTTTTTTTTTTTAAATCGGTGAATGGTTTTAAATGCTGATCGTGAACGCCTTTAATTCCAGCACAACCTAAAAACGTACGTCTCATTCAAACAAACAGAGGCAACGATGTCCTACGTGTCCTGAGGACTCCACTGCCTTTACGCTACATTAAACCTCTGCTTGTTTGCAGTGCGGCCAAAAACATGGTACTGTAGGAATTTAGTGTAACTACTCCAAATCCTAAAGACTTTGTATTATTTCCTAGTGTATAGAATATTATATGACGTTTGATGAATATATAATCACACCAAAAACAAACAAACAAAAATAACTTTCCAGTGGTGGAAAAACTTCCCGACACTGGAGGCTCCTCAACTCCTTAAATGTTCAATAAAAACCTCAAGTACATCATTTCATAACATAATTCATGGTTTAAATCATTTGATCAGATTATGTCGGGGGGGGAAAAGGGTACATTTGTCTGGGCCCGATGAAGAAAGGTGCTTTTTTTTTTTTTTTACCCAAACAAACAAATAAATAAATAAACAGATAGATGATGTTTAATTCTCTAATTTGTTTATTCGGAAGCAGTTCCAGCTGCATCAAGATCACAGCTGCATTACATTAATAGCCTTTTTTAAAATACTTTATGATCTAGTAAAATTATTTAAAGCACCAATGATGTTATTTGACAAAAAATGAATAAATAAAGAAAGAAATCTACTTGTAGTTAACATATAAGAAGCTTTAGAATCAGGACGTTTTTCCACCACAGGAAAAGTCTACACTCAAGAAAAGACAAAAGACTATTAAATTTCAGACAGAACAAGAGGCTGGTGAGGAGCCACGTGTATGGATGTTGTAACGCGATTCGTATCAGGAACTAATGAACTTCATGGATGCTCTGTAAGAATAAACGTAACTATCAACCCAAAGAGTGTCCGGGCTGGTTAAGGTCCCCGGTTCGATTCCTGACACCATCGTTCTGCCAGTGTTGGACCCCTGAGCTCCCCCCCACCCTACCCCCCAAGTGCTCAGATACAACCTGACCCTGTAAAAGACAGCAACAGAAACGACGGATATGTCTCCAGGGCGGGGAGGATCTGTCGCCAGGTGGCACATGGACAAACCTTTTCCTTCTTTCATAAGCTCAAAACTAACCCGAGATCGAATCACAATGAGTCATATTAAGTGCAAACTGCTTTCTTTGGGTGTTCTAGGTCAAGACAAGATCGACTCCATATTAAAGCCAGAAAGATGAAAGATCAAAAAGGAAAACCCATCAGCTATCAGGCGTCATTAGTGCAATTCACCAATGTTTACTAGACAAACGTCTTTTCTTCTTGTAAAAAAGATGAATATGAATATTATAAACTCTCGGTCAAAACCAAGACGATGTTTAGCGAGACCAATTCCCAGGATTGAGTTGATTCAGAAAAAAATCTCTAGATCCGATTCCTACAAGCGTTTGTGAATGTAGCATTGAGCTCGTTGAATTCATACTCAAAAAAAAAAAAAAAATTTTTTCAGTAGAACAGTAATTTAGTGCAATGCTTCACGCAGTCCCAGTATGAGGCATTAAGCTCCACAGTTGGGGTCTGATCAGCACCGGTTCTCAAGAAGTCGTAGGATTTTCGCTTCCCATCGCGGGCGCAGACTCTCTACCTCACCTAGTCCACTGGAACAGAAACAGGCTCCCAACGTGTCCGAGCCTAAAGCTACAGTAACACAAACCCATCTGCTTGGCATTACTGCACAACACAATGGAATTTTGTCTCCTTCTAATAAACAAGCGGCCATTGTCTCAGAAATCCAGCAGGATGGAACGTCACGGAGTTCCTGAAAGCACGGCGTCGCCGCTGGAGAACTATTTATAGAGCTCTATACATGAAACTTGAGTTCGTTCTTTGGGGGATTGTTTTCTTTTTTGCATTCTCCTGAGCTCGTGCACGCTGCTGCATTTAGGACGCATTAAACACATGCTGGTGGAATGCGAGACGGTGAGGTCCAGGAAGCGCAACAATGGGGGACAAAGCACAGACCGAGTCACTGAGCGAAGCTTGACTAAAGCGAAATGAAGCGTGAAGGAATGTGGCAACGTCTGAAATCAAACTGGTTTAATGTCCTGTTTGTACCTTGTGACCCTCTGAATAAAAGCTCATTTGAGACGTCTTACCTGCGCAAAGCTTCTGTAAAGAGCATTACTCCTGTTTTAATTTCATTTTTACATTTTTACAAAAAGTGACCTACACATCAGAGTTTGGCTTAAGAATCATTTAGACCCATCAGTCAGTGGTATGGGCATTGATACGATACTATATCGCGCATACAGACAAAAAATGTACCACAGGTTGGTCGATACGATGTTATCACGATAGCTAGGAGCCGATTCGATTTGTATCGCGATTCTGTAAGTATTTTATAAATACAAGTTGTTTCTGATTTCCTTACAATTCTAAGCAAACTTATCAAATAATTCGCTCCTCACAGGAATGCAAAACGCGTGTGTTTCAGAAGTGCACCACCTGTAGGATGCCAGAGGAACTGCAACAATGCAACAATTCAAATGCGAACATGCATAAATAAAAATCTCCAGGGGAAAAAAAATGTTCATGGCTCCTCACTTCAGGAGGGAAAAAAAAACTTTATTTGTTTTTGACGATTTATTCTGTACTAGCCTTGTGTTCATCCAGTTAAATGCTCTCGTGACTGTATACCCTCCGCAGCCTGATTCAACAACGGGCTTCCTAGCAGCCATGGGATTGAACCCTACAGCCTTCTGGTTATTCAAATGAAGGTAGTTTTTATTTCACTTCAAGCGTGTATAAATCAGTCGATTATGCAAAATTTGATTGTTTCTCTCAATTATCCAAATTACTTTTTTTTTTTTTTCCGGAACTAGATCTGATTTCTTAGCTTCGATTGCAGCCGCGTTCGTTCGCACAATCCTCAACGGTTACACTAGGTTTCAGATACAAGCAACATCCGGAAATCCGGGAATGGAAATATTCGACTTACAAAGAGTTTTATTATAAAAAAAAAAAAAACAAACAAACACGAGATGTCGTCTCCTATTCTTTGATCCTTAGATTTCCAGTTGCATTCGTGATGACTTCATGCTTCACATCCTAAAGCAACGGTCCTTGGGTGAGATCAAAGCGTCGGCTCTTGAGGTCACATCATCTTGTGAGCTGTTTGATGGACTCGCTCAACCCAGATCAATTTCATTTAAACCAATCGATTGACCAATAATCAATCAATTTCCTTTAGCGTTTGGGTTTCAGTCGGTGCTTTTATTCGTTTCTGGCAAATTTGAGAAATAATCCAGAGCAGCTAGTAAACAAGACTTTAGATCAGGTTGTTCTTACACTTCATAGCCAAAAGTATGTGAACACCTGACCATTACATCCTGTTTAAATTGATCATGTTAACGCCTTTACACACAAGATCAGATTTTTATCCATTTCATTTCCTCCACTGTCTTCACTACGACATCACTCTCTTGGTTTTGATCTGAAGTCAGTAAGGTTTCACACAGACTTGTGTCCAGACTCCATGCCAAAAGCACATGACGTCCTAAACACTCAAGAAATTACTCAAGATTCTACTTTTTCTAATTCATAACAATTATTTACTTTTTGAAATAATACAAGAATGTGAAACGAAAGCGATTCTCGGCAAGCCTCGGAACCGCAAACTCGGATTTCGTGTTTCAGCCTGCGTGGATCGGACATGCCAATAAAATCTCCCTGCCTGAGCAAAGTCTTGGCAGTCATTTCTGGCAGGTCTTTATCTCCGTCTGCGTCCCTGACGGTTCATAAGTAATAAACGTCGCATTCATTAGAGGAGATTACACAAATGCGAAGTGCTAATTGCAGGGCGTGTGCCGCTCCGCTCGGGGCGGATCTGGACGGGGCAGATAGCGCCTCCTCAACCGGTTACACAACACTCACTGAGGCTCGCCAGGGCGTAATGGGTGAAGGGTTGCGCCGAGCCGAGCCATGTGAACTCCAAAACCCTGAAGGGAAAAAAATCCTGAGGCAAATTTATAGTGTTATTCATGGAATACGGTTACGGGTGTTCAAGCCTGAAGTGTGTGTGTGTGTGTGTGTGTGTGTGTGTGTGTGTGTGTGTGTGTGTGTGAGTGACTTAGAATATGAAAAGGGGCGACTCTTTTGCTTGGTTTCCTTTCTGAAGTCGCTCTTGGCAGCCAATCTGAAAACTGTGGCATCTGAAGGGTGGCAGGGTGGGCAGCAGGAGGGAGGCCGGGGGAGAGGAAGTGGAAGTAGGTGGGAGGGCAGGGATGAAGAGAAGAAGGAGAAGGAGAAGGGAGGCAAAAAAAAAAAAAAAACGGGCACTGTGCCCTTACTTACAGCCAGGAGCCTGTGGACGTTTTCACCAGCTGCTATTGAAGAACAAGCCATACACTGTGTGTGTGTGTGTCTGTGTGTGTGTGTGTGTCTGTGTGTGTGTGTGTGTCTGTGTGTGTGTGTGTGTGTGTATGCATAGGTGGGGGGAAAGGGGGTTTGCTTATGAGGACGTCCGTCTGGGCCCGATGAAGAAAGCTGCTTTTTTAAATGACCAGACAGACAAATAGATAGCTAGCTAGACGGTGGCACGGCGGTGTAGTGATTAGCCTTGCACCACCAGAGTCGAGGGTTCGATTCCCGCCTCAGATCTTTGTTTGTTGAATTTGCATGATCCCCCCTCCACCCTGTGCTCAGTGGGTTTCCCTTCTGATGCTCCAGTTTCCTCCCAAAGATTAGGCTAGGCTAATTGGCATTTCCAAAGTGTGAACAAGTGTGTGTGTGTGTGTGTGTGTGTGTGTGCTCTGCAACGTATTGGCACCAGTCCAGTGCCCCGAGTCTCCTGGGAAACGATCCAGGCCTCCCGCGACCCTATAGAGGATAAGCAGTATAGAGAGAGTTCAAAGTGTGTGTGTGTGTATGTGTGTGTGTGTGTGTGAGAGAGAGAGAGACAAAAAAGAAAGATAAAGTAAAAGAACTGCAAGGTTTATTTTGTCTCACCGAGCTTAGGGTTAAGTTAATGAAGATTTCGTTGTAACGTAGCACTAATTAGCTGAGCTCGCAATGTAAGGTATCTGAGTGTGTGTGTGGAAAAGTGTGTGAGTGAGAGACAGACAGATCCGGAGAGAAAGCGTGTGTGTATGTGTGTATGTGTGTGTGTATGTGTGTATGTGTGTATGTGTGTATGTGTGTATGTGTGTGTGTGTGTGTGTGTGTGTGTGTGTGTGTGTGTGAAACTGAGGAATGTGGGAGCCTCAGTCAACAGTGCAGATTAAAATACAGCTCGAGTTGCTGAACATGGCCGTGTAATCAACTTGACCTTGTGTTTAATTAAATCCCCCCCCCTCGTTACCGCCACTGAGGAATTTCTCGACTCACTTAAATGAAAAACATGCAAATTTAAATACAACACAATGACGCGGTGACACAATTTAAACAGACCTGGACGTGATTTGGATTTAATTGAGCTCAGGTGCTCTTGCTCTCGGCGGTGTGGGTTATGACATTTCAAACTGAATTTAGGCTTAAATACAGTTTAAACAGTTTGGGTTTTGTTTGTGGTTACGGTATATTTGGCTTAGTATCTAGATTTCTCGATCCGTACTGTGGTCATAAATGTGCTCATGATTTTGTAACATAAAAAATAATAAAACTGTTCAAAATTCAAGGAGACTTTGTGCACAAGGCGGGGTACACCTTGGACAGGGTGCCATCACACACACACACACACACACACTACGGGCAATTTGGGAACACCAATTAACCCAACCTACATGTCTTTAGACTGTGGGAGGAAACCCGGCGGAAACGCACCAAGCACGGGGAGAACATGCAAACTCCTAAGACCTGAGGGGGGAATCGAACCCACAACCCTGGAGGTGTGACGCCACAGTGCTAACCACTACGCCGGCGTGCCGCCTCGTTATTATAATTATTATTATACGATAATTAATACATTAAATGACCTAGCAACAATTGTAGTGATCATGTGACTATAGTGGTCATGTGATAGCTGTAACTAGAAAGAGGAAAAAATCAGGGGGGCGGGGCTTTACCTTCCACCATAATATCCAGGATAAAAAAATGAAAAGAATGTTAAAAGTGTCTTGCTATAGAGTTATTATGAATAAAAGTTCAGAATAACATCCAGAGGTGATGCCCTCAGCACACGTTTCAGGTATCGCCACAAAGCTGAGCCGCCCAGTCTGGACGTCAGGAGTCTCGTGTTACCGTAAGTTTATATCCTCTTGTTGAAAATTCAGTTACTGAGGAGCGAGCCAGCCTTCGGGTCGCTAATGCTGATTTCTAGGAGGAGGTTAGCATCGGGGCTATAAATAGTGCTCTTTAATAATAATAATAATAAGAAGAAGAAGAAGAAGAAAACAACCAGAAATGAGGATCGCTGAACAATTTAACATTCATGTGAGACAAAAACCTTATATGCCCATTTTTTTTTCTTTTTTAAATAAATCAGTGCTCCAAGGAGTGTTCGAGTCAATCCGGGACTTTTGATTGCACCACACTGATGCACTTATCCCTGCATTTCACTAGTGCTTGCGTTCCAACAAGCTAGAAAGTTTTCTGATCGGACTGCCTGCTTCACTTCCCCATCTGAAACGCTGGCCTCCCAGGAACTCCTTTAATGGCTTTTTCTGTACGGATGGATGTGGCAATAACTCCCAGCCGAGTTCCTGTAATGTGCAAGTGGCACATTCTGGCAAGACAAAGAATGTTTTTTTTTTTTGTTTTTTTTACAAGTTTTTAACCAATGAAAAGGTTTACGAGCTTCTGATTAACTCCATCGGATCCTAAAACTATTTTTTTTTTAGAATTTTAAAAGTTCTAGTTCAACGTGAAACCTAAAGGGTAGAAACTCTTATACTACTACTACTACTAATACTAATAACAATAAAAATACATGTATTATAGATTTACAGTGTTGTCTACACGGACATTATCATTTACTAGCTCTTACATATTTATACATCATGTAAAGCTGATCGAAAACTCTCTCTGACTCGACAATAAATGCAGGAGGTTTTTTTTTCCTTTGATGATAAAATCGCACGACCACTTTTAAAACTCGCACTAATCACAACAGACAAGACTCGTGGAGCTCCAGCACTCGTGCACAAGTGGTGTACGAAAAAGAGAAATGACTACCGGTGGGTCACGTGACTGCTTGTCACATTTCCACTGGCACGTTTAATAAACAGTGGACTCGCATTTGCTTAAACCTTTCGATAAATTCTCTCTCTCTCTCTCTCTCTCTCTGATACTGGAGACTCTTTCTGTAAAACTCCTTACAGAAAAAAACAATAGTGATTATTTAGCACAGGCAATTCACATACAGTCGTGTTTTTAAGATGTTCAGAGGAAACCACAGAACGTGGAGGAAACCAACATGGATACATAAGAAGCGCCACACGTGCCGCGGTAACCAGAGCCGCAGCGGGATACAGAAATCGTGACGATTTTCTAGATTTCACCTCAAAACTCAAGCGATGTTTCAGAGAAATCCAACAATTTCATCCATTTGTTTTTCTACAAGATACTCCTGGATTTCTTGTTCGATCCTGTTCCTGTTAGTTTTCAAAGCTGTTATGCGGCATGACACTGCACGTGATCATGCACACACATACACACACACGCACACACACGCACACACACGCACACACACGCACACACACGCACACACACGCACACACACGCACACACACGCACACACACGCACACACACGCACACACACGCACACACACACGCACCCTCCTCTCAAACCTTTACTGTACATCTCAAATCTTAATGTCCTTGTGCATATACACAAGGTCCCACCTGGGGACTCGGAGATAAGCTCTGAAACTTCCTTCCACTCACTCCATCACACACACACACACAGAGTTCTAAAGAACCGCTGATTTGGCGAAGAATGCACTTTGTGAATCAGGTTCAGAACTGAGAAGCGCATACTGTGGAACCCTGACATATAAACACTCTGTCTCACAAATCTTTACCTTAAGAACTCAAAATTTAACATGAAACTTTCCTCTGCATATGAAACATCTTCGGCATACAAGCGAACAAACAATCTGAACTGAACATCGTATAAGTTGCATGTTTACTTTTTTTTTTTTTTTTTGCATTTTGTGCAAGCTTTAGTAAAGATGTTAGCAAGGACGGTAGCAAGATGAAAAGGGAGCCGCTTTCAGTTTGTTTTTTTAAAGCAGCCGGTGCCAAGAGGAATCACAAGGTGAAGTGATGTTTAATGCTTATTTATTTCAGATTTTACTTCATTTACATGTAATTTCTAAATGTTTTGATTACTAGTGTTGGAAATTGGTAATGTTTTAGGTGGCTGGAACGGATTATCTGCCTTTACATTATTTTCTATGGGAAAATGCGTTTCGCAATACGAAATTTCGCGTTAAGAACCCGCCTCCGGAGCGGATCAAATCCATATGATGAGGTACCGCTGTATTCTCGGATGTTGGCGCTTATTAAATTCCTGCAACAGATTACATAACCTCAAAAAGGCTTTCGGGCATGATCTGATTAGAGATTGTGCGGGTTGTCATGACAATGCTGCACTCGAGGTCCCAGAATGCACTGCAGTTAAAGGACTCAGTTGCCCCGGGTTACATCAGAGACTCGACTCTGTGAGTAAAGCATTTCACGAGGCGGCGTGTGTTGATGTGCCGGTGTTGGAGTTGGTGTTAGCGGGTAGGTATGAAGGGTTAAAGCTCTGCTGCATCCCGGTCTTTGCACAGAGCCCCCATCACCAGGGAACCGAACGGCATTGTGGGTAACCTAAAGTGTTCTGACAGAACTACATCATCAGCTTAACACTGAAGATCGAAGCACGTGCTTTAGGGCGGGGTTCACTTTTAATAATATCAGGCTACAAGGAAAGCCAGCCAATCAGAGCTCCAGGTGATATCAGGGGGCGGGGCTACAGCCACCATCACAACATGAGGGATGAATGATCGCGCGTGCACAATGAGCATATGGAATCAAAGTGTAAAATATTATAAACACAAACGCGTGCATCGCGCACGTGACGTTTTAAGAAGAAATACGTCATAAAATCTAAAGGAAGGTGTCACGTGCGTTGAGCTACCTGGTCTTGTGCAGCTCGAGCGCGGAGCTGCTGATGATGTGTCCCCCCACTCCTCCTCCTCCCTCCGGGCAGCACGAGCTTTGCTGCCTGCAGCACGAGGCGGGCGGAAGTCCCTGAGTGTACGTGTGCAGGCGGCCGCGCGCGGAGGCGAACGGGGAGCCGAAGACCTGCGCGTGAAAGAGCTGCGCGTCCGACGGAGGGCTCGCGCCGATGGCGAAGCTCGCGCGCCTGCTCGGAGCCTGGGCCTCATCATCCTCCTCTTCCACCTCCGCCTCCTCTTCTTCTTCTTCCTCTTCCTCCTCCTCCTCCTCGGCGGCGGTGACCGAGCTCACGCGGGTTGTCCTCGCCTCCACACAGCCGTCCTCGTCTCCGGGAGCGTCCGCGTCTCCGCGCACGGGCCGCCCGTCCAGGGAAATGTTACTGAGGAACGAAAGCGCCGCCTGCCTCCTGCGGGGGTCCGCGCGCCTCCGTGCGTGCTCCGTCCCCGAGCGCTTCGTCAGCGGCGCGGCCGCCATGGCGCAGAGAGCGAACAAGCGAGCGTCCGGCGCGAGCGCAGGCGCGTGGGGAGGGAGAAAGAGCGCGTGCTTTAACACCGCGCGCTCAGCACAGCCGCGTCATTGCGTGCGCGAGGAATAAAACGCCACCTCTGTGTTGTTGTGTGTGTTTTTTACACCACTAGAGACACACTCTGTATATTTGACTGTGTGTGTGTGTGTGTGTGTGTGTGTACAGAGGGTGAAAAAAAAACTGTGGTCACGTGCGCACAGCAGGAACACTAAACTGACCAATCAAAGTGAAGGAAATAGTTTTTTTTCTCTCCCTTTGTTTTGGCGCCTCCCACTCTCAGTTTCAAAGTTCAATAACAATTTTAAAAAAATATATAAATATTTCTCTCTTTCTCTCTCTCTCTCTCTCTCTCTTAAAAAAACTCATTAGTTATTATCTTAAAAGTCAAACTTTAACTCATATTCATTTTGTTCACGTCCATTAAGTCAGGGTTGTTAAAACATAATTATTAAATTCCACACACGTGCATACATTCCTGAATATGATAAAATAATACTAAACTGACCAATCCAACTGAGTTTTTTCCCTCCTTTGTTTCGGCTCCTCCCTCTCTCAGCTTTAAAGTTCAATATTATAATATATTATCTTCTTTTAAACTCATCAATTATTTAAAACTTAAAACTTTAACTTTTAATTTTGGTTAAATTTCAGAAAATCAGATTTGTTAAAATTATTAAATGACGCACAAGTGCATGAGTTCATAAATATATTCAAATAAAACTATAATACAGAGTATATACTGTAAGCATCCCCAGTATATATTGCAGATACATAATTGCAGATACCATACAGCATACATAATTCGAAAAATATATAACTCACAATAAAAAACAACAAATATTAGAATAATTCATATTCACTGATGCAATTTTACCTAATGTAGAAAATGTTTTACAAATGGACAGTCCATTAACATCTGAAGCTAAAATAATGAAATAATTGCATTAAAATAATGCAAATCTTAAAGCTAGAGGTGACGTATTGTTCCAGGAGTTGGCTGGTGTTTTGGCGCCATCTGGTGTTAAAATCAAGTCAGTGCACATGAAAGTTAAATTGATAGCAAAGATTCTAATGTAAAGCTCATCCTGGAGAACTTCCTGTCCCGCACATTTCCGCGTTTTTTTGTTTAGACACCCTGAATTTCACTAATTAGCTACTGATCAGCTCTTCCTGGGTTGTAGTGGGTGTGTTAGAGCAGGAAATCACTGAGCTAAGGCAGGGATGGAGGGGAACCATTCTCCACTACATGGAAGCAGCTAACGTCTGGATTCTGGATCCCCGGTTCAATCCTGGGCTTTTTGTGGAGTTTGAGATATTCTTCCTATCTGTAGGTTTCTTCAGGGTTCTCTGGTTTCCTCCCACATACTGTTACTCAGTCCATAGCCGAGGCTAAACCGGCCCTAAATGTGAATGTATTCTTTTCCATTGTGTGCCACCAGGGTTGCCATTCCATGTCAGAAACTGTTCCTCATGTTTGAACTAAAGAACAACGTAACAAACTTTGACGCAAGTGACTGATGATTAAGTCAATTTAAACAAGGCTAAACTGTGAGCTTTTAGCTTTCCTTTTTCGATACATAATCACGTGAACACTTGAAACTTATTTTTGGTGCCCATTTCTGGGGCAGCTTTTTTGATGGTTAACTGGTTAATAGAGGTATCGTGGATAGCGCTGTCCCATTGAACTTCGAGTGTCTGGGCTCAATTCCCACCTTGAGGACTGTGAGTCCTCCCACAGTCTAAAGACATACGGATTTGGCTAATTGGCTTTGCTAAATTGCCTGTAGTGTGTGAAACCATGTGTGAATGTTGACCAGTGGGAATAAATACAGTGGTAATCACCACTGGCCTCCGTGGTCTCTGGTTGGACTACAGAAGTTCTTAGATGGATGGATGGATGGATACTAATCAGAAGGTCGAGGGTTCGAAATGCAGCACCGCTAATCCTCTGCTGTTGCTCTCTTTAGCGGGACCTTTGACCCTCTCTGCTCCAGGAGAGTCGTATCCTGGCTGATCCTGCACTCTGACCCTGGCTTTCATTCTACTGAAATTTATGTGACAAAAAAAAAAGGGGAGTTCTTCCTTAGAAGTGTGACTTCTTTGACATTCTGGGTTTTAAACTCAGACTTGACTTCTTCTTCTTCTTTTTCTTCCTTTTAGGAAACGAGAAAATCGATGAGGCGTGTTGGAGCGATGGCAAAATACAAAACAAAAGGATATAACGAGATCCTTCACAGCGTTTAATTTCAGACAGGATAAATAAACGTGCACATTTCATGAAATACATTATAATTGTTCCACATAGTTTGTAAAAAAAAAAAATTAAAAAAAAACCATTCAGACCTCAGGGCGCCTCTGAAACTCTCACAACTAATCCTGTCCAAACAAGTTTTTTTTTTTTTTTTTAATGATCTATTTTGTATAACTTAAATCCATGCATGTGCTACACCTTTTGTCCACACGATGTCAGTGTAGTGCAGTCTGAGCACCTTTACACTTTGACTTTCCAGTAGCAGACACACAGCTTGAGCAATCATTGGCTCAGTTCTTAAAAACATTTGAACAATTCCTGATAAAACACAAGTAAGGTGATAAGATTGTGCAGAACATGTTAAGTTTAAATGAGCTTAATTGACCATGAAGTGCCTTTCGTTTTTTTTTTTTTTTTTCCTCTTTCGGCTCTTAAAAACAGCAGTGTTGTACTAATGCGCAATGCAGCCAAGGTAAACACGCACAGAGTCCAGAACATTAAGGACGGCGTATCCTCTTTCATCACTGACCTGTTTCTAAACACCGAGCGAGCCCTAACGGGTCTGACTAATCTGGCAGTTTTATACGTATTTTGCTGCATTTACAACACATTAGGTGTGCCACAAAGTATGCAAGCCACGGAACTCATAGTTGGTTTAAAAGAACCATGTCGTTTAATAATGATTCTGATTTTTCATCTTACGCTGATAAATGGTCGTGACTTGACGTTTCCTTCTGAAGCATTTACTCTGAAACCTTTTCCAAAAACCCATCGCGCAAAGCTTCGCTCGCTTCAAACAAGCCTGAAATTTGCGAATGAACCGTTTTATTAGCAGGGAGAGTCAGTAAGCCGGCGTTATCCTGGTTTGTCGGGGACATGATGGATCAAGAAGGTATCGTGGGAACGCTGGGATCCCTGTGAGGAAGGAATAGACCCTGGATCCAATACCTGTCCATTTTTCAAAGCAACAAACACACACACACACACACACACACACACACACACACACACACACACACACACACACACTCTTTCACTCCTAGGAGTCGTTTAGAATCGATAATCCACCTAATGCCGGCACAGTGGCACAGGATCCGGGTTCGATTCCCGTGTTGGGTCTGTGTGCATGGAGTTTGCATGTTCTCCCCGTGCTTGGTGGGTTTCCTCCGGGTACTCCGGTTTCCTCCTGCAGTCCAAAGACTAATTGGCTAATTGGCGATCCCAGGTTGCCCGTAGTGTGTGAGTGTTGACCAGAGGTTCTACCACGGTTGTAAAAATGGAAGTAAATACAATAGTCACCACTGGCCACAATGGAGACAGAGAATCCACCCAGTATGTGTTTTTTTTTTTTTTTTTTTTTGAAGGTGGGAGAAAACTGGGAGAGAACTACTGGAATGTCATCAAGCAACATCAAACCATCAAGCAAAGCTGAACTGTTTCCCTTTTTGCAAAAAAAAAAAAGACTGGTGTAAAGTGACCCAACAGCAATGTGAAAAACTGGTGGAGAGCCAGAACGCATGAAAGCTGTGACTGCAAATCAGGGTTATTCCACCGAATACTGATTTCAAACAGTTATTTTGTCATTTCCTTTAAATATACACTCTCAATAATGACAGTTGAATTTTTAATTTAGAAAAAATATTGTCAGTAGTTCACAAATAATCTCACCAATGCACCTGAAAGAAAAAAAACCCGCGAGAAACTAATTATTCTGCAGTGGCCTCTTTTTCCTGATATTTATATTTATTCAGTTTTAGTTTGTAGACTTTCTCTCTCTCTCTCTCTTTTTTTATTTTTTACAATGGACACCTCTGGAGTAGGAGAGTATACCTATTAATCTGTCTCCTCTCAGTGTTGTCTTTCCTCTCCCACACCTGTACACTCGACTCACTCATATTCCTGCTATCCAGCGTCCTCTACTGTAACCCCCCCCCACTCACACTCACACACACACCTCTCCATGCATTCATGTTTAAGTAGAATTTCCAGAAGGACCAGCACACAGGCTCCTGAGCTGCATGATCCACACACCAGGCTGATAACCTCCTCAGTTAAAGACACTGAGGTCAGTGACTTTATTTTACGGCAAATCAAACATGTGCCGCTGGTGACGAGCTTCTGAGTCGAGTCGGCTCCTCAACACAGGCCATATAATACTGTATATATATTGTGCATCTGTAGTACAAATTTTGTTATATAAGTTTATTACGTCTGCATTATTATGCACAAGACCGTTCCCTACAAGGATACACTACAATGAATGAATAAATACCATTACAGAAGAATATTTGCATGTCTGTACAGAAAGCGACACGACAGACCAGTTTTCAGATGGGAAAAAAATAAATCAATGATGTCGACTCCTGGGTTTTGCATGAAAATAGAAAGGAGCAAGTGTGACGGAGTTACCAAAAAAACTCGTATTCTCCAGCAGGCTCAGTAAAACCTAACAGCTGTTTTATTTCCAGTACTGTGTTTAGGGAACATCCAAACAAAAGCCAAAACAAAAACATTTCTACATTAAAAGAAACTTCTATAAAAAGCACTAAGTAATAACATAAACAATAAATGGTCAATATTTGGTGTGGAAACTCTTTACTTAAACATAAGCGGTAGTGTTCGATACAGATGTGTGCAGTATTCTAAGGAAAACAGCTGTTAGGTTTTACTGAGCCTGCTGGAGGATATTCTTCTGTAATGTTATTTATTCATTCATTTTAGTGCATCTTCATAGGGAATGGTCTTATACATTTTTTTGGCTGTTCATTTTGTCTGTTATAATTTAAAATGTATTTATATATATTTATATAAATAATAATAATAATAATAATAATAATAACAATAGATTATATATATATATATTTATATATAATTATATAATAATAATAAATATATATATATATATATATTTTTTTATTTATTTTTTTATTTATTTTTTATTATATATTTAATGCATATGTAATGTAATTTTTTTATTTATTATTGTATTTTCTTATAATTACTCTATTTGTGCACTTATATTTATTTATTTATTTGTTTGTTTGTTTATCAGTTTTCTTACGTCTATCTATCTATTTATCTGCTTAGATTTATTTATTTATTTATTTATTTATTTATTCATTTATTCATTTATTTTCTTGCTTCACCCATCTATCCAAAACATAATATCTATCTATCCATCATTATTTCTGAGCGGGTCTCGCTCGTGTCCTGACTCCTCTCACAGTCTGAGCGTCTCAGAGGGAATTTCTCGCCCTCTTAACTTTTAGAAGCAGAATAAAAGGAGGACTTTCCCTGGTTATTTCATCGAGGCAGCGTCGCCTTGTGCGCCGGCCGCTCGCTGTTGTTTTATTGCTTCCTAAGTCCATTAATAGAGCGTAATAATGCTGTGCTTTGCACATTTTCACCTGCGGGCCCAGCTTATCCCCTGTCACGCTCAACAATGAGGCGTAAGACCCTCGGATGCCTCGGGCCGAGTTAATCTGAGTCACCCATCAGCGAGAAACCCGGCACTTCCTGTGTTTGTGTGCAACTTCCTACGCTTAAGGTTTGAAGCACCTTATTGTGCGACGTGATCTTGACGATGTGACTAATACTTCACACTGATGGGAGGAAATGTGTGCCATGGGAATAATAAAGGCCTTTATGCAGTGTGTGCTGTCTGGACACAGCTCCTTCTTGCACTATTTATTTCATTTGTCTCACATCTCGTATGCGAGGTTTACTTAGTGACTTGTGTCCTGTGCGCGTCCAGCAGGCCGTCGTTCATCCTGCGAATCATCTCCTGGGATCAATAAGGAAAGCAGTTAAAAATGACACACATTTTTTTGATTGAAAGTGAAAGCAAAAGAGCGCTCAATGCTAGTGTTACTTATTCCAATTGATTCCGGAAAGTTCTGCACTAAATACTTATATGTAATAAGTTTGGGTTCGGAGACGGAGACAGATGAGGCCAGACCGAACCCCAGACAGAGGTGTTACTCCAGGTGATGAATATAAAGCCATAGCATGTGGATAGTGTTTCAAATATCTCGTCTGGTCTTGGCTTTGAACACGAACCTTTTTGCTTCTTGTCTGCCTGATCGCATGAGGATTTTTTTTTTATTGTTGTTTTTGATAGACGCCACTATCTAGACATGGTCGTCTGCCAAATGCTGTAAAATGTTCAAAGGTAATTAAGTCACGGTGCAGTGCAATTCCTCCAGCTGAGCTAAAGGATAACTATCTCCTTAACTTCTTAACATCATGGGGAAAAAAGAAGAAGGTGAGAAACACACACTCATCCAACGCTGGGGGAAAAAATAACGATTCCTTAGCAAGTCTAAGTATCATAAATAATGGGACGGTTTATCTAATATTATATACCTTGAGCTCATTATAACTCGAAAACAAGATCATTTACGATGATTAATTTCAAACATTACAAATTATTATTACAAAAAGTTAAATGCATAACATTTGAAAAGACCTTTAGAAATAGTTTATTGAAAAATGAATAAACAAAATGTATAGAAATAGATTCAATCATATTCAACGCTACCTCAGCATATGAGCTCAATCCATTCCGGAGGCGAGTCCTTAAGGCGAAATTACATATTGCGGAAAGCATAAAAACAAAAACATTTAGAAAAGACATGTAAATAAAGTAAAATATGAAATAAATAAACGTTAAACTTGACTTAACCTTAATTTCTGGTTCCTCTTGGCACCGGCTGCTTTAAAACCCAAACTGAAAGTGTCTTCACTAAATCTATATGCACAAAATGCAAAACAAACAAAGAAACAAAAAAAAAGTGCTTTACTTGATTCTGGAAGTTTTAATGTACACAGATTTTTTATTTCTTTTTGCAACTTCAAATTTCAGTTCTTAAAGTGAAAATTCTTAATAAATAAATAAATATATATATATATATATATATATATATATATATATATATATATATATATATACTGTATATGTTTTGCAGTGTGTATTTTTAAATACTCAGGATAAGGAAAGAATATCTGAAATAGAAGATAGAAATAGTAAAGCTTATCATTTTATAACTTTATAAACTTTATATAAATTTTGTACAATTTCTTGCTCTAATCATTGATGCTATTTTTATGAGGGTGAGTCAGAAATGATCTTCACTACGATTATATTAAACCTTCTGTTGGCCGCACTGTCTTATTAACGCTTTGTCTCCTCAGTCGCTGCTGTACACGCGTGAATGTGTTACTACATCAGTTCATTTGGCGAGCAGCGAATCCTTACTGGTGACAAGACATATGGCAAAAACATCCATAGGCTGAGGCAAAGTCAACCATCATCAACGCTTACAGTTTTCTGTGATTCTCAAGAGCCAGTCTTGGAACATTATGAAGAAAAAAAGGTTCATCGATCAGCGGCGCTCGTTGCAGTGAGACGCTTATTGAAGAGCTGAAGCCGAAATTTAGAGGGCTGCTATCCGATGTCGTTGCGATCTTGCAATTCTGCCCAAACTTTTGACACTTTGAGGTGTTAAAGCGACCTCCCTATAGTCCTGATCTCGCTCGCTCACTTTTACCTGTTCGGTTCCATGAAAGCAGATTAAGTATATACACATAGTCACAAATTATCCGCACCTTGACTATATCAATAGCAAAACAAATTCTATAGTCAGAGTGCGGATAATTTTTGACTCACCCTCATATGCTTAAACATGATGGCGTTTATCCTAACGGGTTAAAGTCGCGCAGAAATAAACATGACAGTTTATTGCACTTTCCGGGACTGCCCCCCGGTCGGAGTCTGCGCCGAGCTTTATCTACAGCGCTCCATCCACGGCAGTGACGGATGGCCAAGAGACCGAAATCGCTCCCTAGACGCAGCTGAGCGCTCGCCTACTCGAAAGGGCGGAGATGACGAGGCTCGTGTTCGCGTCTCGGGATTAATGGGCGCCGGTGCAAGCTAACATCCAGCCCACCCGTGGAACAACAGCACTCCCACCCCCGACATCAAACAGTCCAGCGCTGGCATGATGTATCGGCGCGGCCGTGCTGCTCTCTCCAGCCAGCAGTCCATCACGCGCTTTATCTCTGCAGCGAGATGAAAGCGCTGGAGCTGACAAACAAGAGTTAAAATCAGGGGCAGACGTGGAGGTCAGTGCAGGCCCTCAGAGCACGTATTTACACCACGGCTTGGTAAATGGTGTAAATATGGTGGGGGAAAAAAAAAAAACGTGCAAGGAAATAATTGCGCTGTCCCTAAGCTAAGAGTGCAGATGAGTTAAGAAAAGATCGACGATATGCTAAGAGAGCAAGTGCAGAGATTTATCATCGGGCGTATGAGCAAATCGTCTTGGCACCACGTCCCAGTCAACTTGACGAGTCCCAGGTTTCTGTACGAGAATCATTACCCGGAGAGAGTCACACACCAAAACTGGATCTGGCCCGGAGTCACCTCGGCGCTCATTTTTCTCCATGACGATCCGCGTACATCGGCGTTTCATTAAAGTCGCATTCAATCCAAAACGCCGTGTGTCAAGCGATCCGGGTTGCGATAAAATCTCAATAAAAACCTCTCGTACCCTGTGTGCTCTGCACTGGCACCAAGGAGTCATGAAAAGACAATAAAGTGCGAGTTACCGAGCGGTTCAGGCAGCCGGCGAGATCGCGCAAGGGTTATTCAGCACAGCTGACATTTCCCTGGCAGGAAGCAGGATTCCTTAGATATGAAGGAAGCGTTTCCTGGTTGCCACGGCAAACATTTAATCGTCGGACTCGATCCTTAATTCTCATTTAAATCCAATAAGCCTCGATTATCCTGACAGCTCACTTCTTATAGCTCTGACAGCGCCCGATTGAACCTGCGACGCAAATCGTGGACGTGTTATCGTTTCCACGGTTACGATGTCGCGCAAGAATTCGCATGGCAGCTTTAGATATGGCATTTTTATTTTTAAAAGGCATTAAAAAAAAAAGCAGACAGAATTGTGAAAGGAGACAGTTCATTAATATTAGGGGCGTTCGAGTCAAACCGGGACTTGACTTGATTTCGCAGGACATAGTTATTAGGGGAAAAACACCTTTATTTCTCTTTATCAGCCCCTGCTACACTAATGCCCTACAGTATATAACACGAACGTCGGCCTCCCAGGAACTCCTTTAATGGAACAAACGTATGGAAATACATGGAGGCTGGACGCAGGATGTAGCAACAACTCCAAGCCCCGTAACGCCAGAGTTCCCGTAATGTGCAAGTGCAAATCAATCCTGCAAGGCGTTGTTCAAGTCAAACCGGGACTGGATCACTACACTAATGTAGTTTCACTAGTGCTTGGATTCCATAAAGGCAGGAAGTTTTCATTTCACGTCTGAAACGCCGGCCTCCCAGGAACCCCTTTACATGAGAAAACGCTCCCAGTCATCTGTAAATGTCAATCGCTTTCACTCCTTAATTGACCAGGAATCTCATCACAAGTCCCGGTTTGACTTGAACGTTATGGAAGGAGCCTCCAGTTTCAGCATTTGCGTGACTTTCCTTCCTGGGAGAATCTGCACGGGATTTCACAACCCTTTTTTTTTTTTTTTTCTTATGAAGGTTTCGAGTCGCTGGTTTTGAGCTGCTCTAATGTACAGTAAGTGACACGAGGTGCTGTCCCGATTCACAGAACATTAGACCTAACTATAAATGGTTTAAAAAAATACGCCGTGTCGTCCGTTAATAAATAAACACTGTTTTTAGCAGTAGACGATCCCTTTTTGAGTCATGAGTTCCTCCTCATGTCATCTCAGGAAGTTTTGCTAAACAGTCCGCTCATTGGATTGCTCATTTGGGAAATAAATTGACGTTTCTGCGAAACCCTGCCAAACAAATGAAATGCCGTGTAAATGCGTCCGCGTGGTCAGAGTCTAAGACAGATCAGTTCAGGATTATTTTATCCGCAACATAACATAACATTAAAAGCAACAGTTTTGTTAGTGATTTGTGATCGCATGTTTGAATCTCTTTAAATTATTTGTTTTCCTTCTCTTGTGTGGAAAAAAAAAAAAAAAGTGGGCCTGAGATAACATACTTGGCGGTCTAGCTCAGAATAAAAACATTCATATTCATTTGAAAACGAGGGAGTTCTGGGCGTCGGCATTTAAGTTGGCATGAAACAACTGGTCTCTGCACTATGTTTATTTTTGATGGCTCTTGTGATTGTGTGAACATTTTCACTTGCATCTTCTACCGAATCATGAATCATTCTTTTTTTTTTTTCCCTCCGCAACATTTAAGGAGATCATCATCATCATCATCATCATCATCATCATCATCTTCAGGGAAAAAAAAAAAAAGAAAAACCCGAACAACCGTGCGTTGCGCTCCGAGCCAGGCCGTGCCGATGAAATGCTCCGAGCCTATTTTGATTCTAAGTAGCGAGCAACAGCAGGATGAGGATAATGAAGCGAAACAATAAAGGGCCTCATATGGGGCCAGAATGGGCTCGAGCAGAGGAAACATGGGACTGGATTTATGACAGAGGTCTGAGGTGAAGTAGCAGCAACAAGTTCAGCTGAGGGGTCGATACATTGAGTTCAAGTGCACCGAGACTACAGCAACGGAAGAATCTCTGAGGACTGGGAGCGGGAAGCGCCATGGGAAGCGAAGGACACATGAGCAAAGGAAAAGGAAAACATTCCTTATACACCGAGGAGAAGAATGTACACTCGTTTATAGAGAGAAGCCTTGACGTTCATGTATATGGCAGGTTCACGACAGACTCGTTTTCATGCTTAAGTATGATGTGCCGCTCCCAAAAATCATCATGACACCTCGGTTTCGTCAAACTGGATATGAAAGACGTTATGGCTGCTTTTGCATAACCAAAACTGTGGATCCCGAATCATCAGCCGTGCCTGGCGCTTTCCCAAAATGCTGAAGCATCACAAGTTCACCTTCACTCGAGATAAACCTGTTCCAGCATGACGATGCTCCACCATAGCGCCAGTTCCATGAAGACATGGTGCGTTAAGCTTGGACTGGAAGAACCCGAGTTCCTGACTGAACTCATCACCTTTGGAACTGGAGCTTCCTTGACATCCTAACATCAGCACCTGATCTCACAACGGCTGAATGAGAACAAATCCAGATGCAGCGCAGTGGTTAAGGCATTAAGGTTCAAACACCGCCAGCACCAAGTTGCCTTCATTGAGCAAGGCCCTTAACTTTCTGCTCAGACGTGTGTAGAGATAAAAAAAAGAAAAAAGAAGTCGCTCTGGATAATTCACCAAATACTGTAAATGTAATTTAAATCCCCAGAGCCCCGCTCCCAAAATCTAGCGAACACAGCCTTGTCGGATGAGCGGAACTCATTACAACATCAAAAGAGCAATGAATCTGGAATAGGCTGGGACAGTGAGAGGTGCACAAACTTTTGCCCACAAGTTATGCACAAGAATTACTTAAAATCCAGAAGAAAAGTATAGAAGAAAAGTATAAAAGCGGCGTATAAAAAACAGACAGAGTTGGGAGAGTGTGTGTTTGTGGTAGCCGTTGCACTGCAGTGATACAAAGCTATATTGTGGGCGTGGCTAAATGCTAATTAGTTGTGCCGTGAATGCACTTGATATATATATTTCTTTTTGGATTTTCTCCCTGATTTAGTCCAATTCCTCCGAACCACGTGACCGCATCTTTTTTCGAACCGCTCGCTCACGCGCCGTTGGGGGCGGAGTAACACACTTGGAGGACAGCGCTATCCGCTCCTTCCGCTCGCGCCAGCTCACGGACGCCCCTGATTGGCTGTAGAGCCGTGATCAATGTGAGAGGAGCACCAAGTACCTCTCATCCCTCCTCCCCTCCGAGAGAGCTCGGCCAATCGGCTCCCTCTAGACCTCCGGCTGCGAGAGGTTACAGCGTCACCTGGGAATCGAACTGGCGATCTCCAGATGATAGGACTATTCGGTGGCAAAATTTTTTTTTTTTCAAAAATAAAAAACCTGTTTTTCATGCACTTTACTAGGAGATAGATTAAATGAGGCCTAGCTAAGGCTTTTTTTCTGTGAGTTCCTTCGCATTTTGTGCAAGACTTCGTGAAGACATACGTAGCGTCATGGGTCACAAGAAAGCTGGAAGGACGGTAGCAAGAACATAACGGAGCCGCTTTCAGTGAAAATGAAGAAAGAAATCATTGCTGAAAAGCAGCCGGTTCCACAAGAGGGATCATAGGTGAAGGTTCCATCTGTCCATATATTACATACTTTTGCAATCCGCGCCAACTAGTGGCTGTGCATGTGGAGGCCAGTGTGACCGTTGTATTCATTCCCATTTAGCAACCGCGGCAACATTCACACACTACGAGCAATCTGTGAACGCCAGTTAGTCTAATCTGCATGTCTTTGGACTGTGGGAGGAAACCGGAGAACCCAAAGGAAACCCAATCAAGTAGGGACTCGAACCAAGGACCCTGGAGGTATTAATTAGGGTGATGTGAGATTTCATGTCTATTTCTTTCATATGTTTTCTTCTCATGTTCATGTTTTTTTTTTTTTTTTTTGTGAAAAAAAAAACATGAACATAAAGTATTTGTGTTTGGTTTTTTATTGTTTTTATATGCAAAAAAAAAAAAAAAAAGATTTTTTTTTGCTGTAATATTGGTCATATGTTTTGGTGGCTGGAACGGATCTTCCTTGGAAGACTTATTTTCGAATCCATCACATTGGCGATTTGTCCCTTTCTCTGGTTACCTCTTTTGACCTAAAGTGACCTTAAAGCACAGCCACTGCTACAGTACGTTTACACCCTGAAAAAGATCAAGATCGGTTCATCATTTTTTATCCGTCCCTCTTTCCTTTATTCTAAATCTCTCATATTATGGAAAACCTTTATGCCTTTTTTTTTTTTTTTTTTTTCCTTCAACCCAACTCCTGCTCCAGCGCGGGAATCTTATCTCGGAAATCTTTTGGCATCACACGCACCTATGAATTTACAGCAATAAACAGGGGTATGCACATCCAGCCCATCTTTTCGCTCCTCGCCCAGAAGAGGTGTAACTGTAGGAGGAGGGAGATGAGAGAATCCATCACAACCCGGGCCGTGCAGGGTCAGCGGCGCAGAGCCGGAGTTTCTCACCGTGCCTGGCACCTGCTAGAACTGAGCGGCGCAGAGAGTCTCACGAGACGCCTCCAGAACAGAATGTATGCCTGAACACTCCTATTTCACAGCCCTTTCTCACCCTCTCTCTTTCTCTCTCTCTCTTTCTCTTTCAACTGAAGCCGGACATAATTAACAGCGATGCACGATGCAGGCTCCTCCTTTCGTTCTGTTTGAGGCCTTTCTTAGAAATGTTTGCACAGACGTAGATCACCGCCGTACGCCGTAAATTGTATAGTCGTGACATTTTGATTTAAGTGGCTCCAAATGAGATTAGGAGGTGTGTAATGATCACAGTAATTCACCGTGCGTTAGAAAGCGCCCCGAGGGAAACGAGCCGCAATAAACAGAGCAACTCCGAACGCTTCCAATCAGAGATGCCCGAAAGCAGTCGTCTTATTGATCAGGGAATTTTGTGCATTTTTTAGGCTACGTCAATTTTTTTTTCTTTTCTTAGCAGTGGAGATGCATTAGGCTGCGTTTTTGTTTCCTTGATCCCCAGACGTATCCCACTTGTATTTCATCTCCATAAGCACGAAACATGTGCCCTTTCCTAGAGTTGTGTAATTTCTATGATACGCAATACATTATACAGTATAAATATATATACTGTACATGAAAACAATGAAACTTTATGTCTACAGTCTATAAATGTAAAAAAAAAAAGTTAATTGTAGAAAAATAAATTATAATACATTATTAAAGTTTTTTTTTATTATTATTATTTGTTAGAAAATTCAATCACAACAATCCTGTACCTGTGCTGTCAAAATTTATCAAGACAATAATTGATCACAGTATTGATATTACGCTGTCAAATCGCTCGGCCGTAACGATAAGGTAGTGAATGAACCTAAAGTGTGAGCACGAATCGAAAGATCGAACTAATCGAAAGATTATGCATTAATTAAACTACACAAAATAGTCACAAACAAAACAGACTCCAATCATTCACCATCTATACCACTTTATCCTGTATACAGGGTTGCAGGGGGGCCTGGAGCCTACCCCGGGAGACTTTGTGCACGAGGCCGGGTAGACCCTGGATGGGGTGCCAATCCAGCGCAGGCCAAACACACACTCAAACACTCATTCACACAATATGGGCAAATTGGGAACGTCAGTTAGCTTAATCCGCGTGTCTTTGGACTGTGGGAGGAAACTCCATGAGTTTGCATCTTCTCCGTGTGCTTGATGGGTTTCCTCCTTATACTCTAGGCTAATTGGCGTTCCCAAATTGCTTGTAGTGTGTGTATACGTGCGATGGATTGGCACCGCGTCCTGGATATACCCTGCCTAATGCCGCAAGTCTCCTGGGATAGGCTCCCCCCCCGCCTTGACCCTGCATACAGGATAAAGCGGTATAGACAATGAGTGAGAGTGAGAGTTTTGGGTCTATTGATGGCTCGTCACAATACCCCCGTAGATACTCCAGGACACTCTCCTACCAAGGTGACAATTACTGTGCCAACCAGAGCGGGTGAAGACTATCACGTGATTCCTCTGAGACACGTGTCGCCATTCAGAGGAAATCAGACCCCCCCAGACCCCCACCAAACAAAAAAAAAGGAAGAGCACTGACGGAACTTTTCTAACATACGCCAACCTGCGCTCTAGATTCCCAACCATGCGTGGCTGAAGCATCACCTGAAACTCAAACTCAAATGATAAAAGCTCGGACACGCATCTGTTGTTTTACTCAAGGGCCAATATTCTGTATATATCAGGTTATAACGTTGAGTGAATAAACTAAACTGTACATTTTTCAGGACGACCTGTGGAAAGGGTGTTTATGAGGATTTTATTTCAAGCTGAAATGTCCTTAGAGAGGTCTGCGGCTCTGTACAAACTCTAGGTTTTATCAATATTAGTTATTTATTGGAAGCAAGTACATAAGATATTGTAAATGATGATACATATGTTCATGTGTGATATCAGCGTAAAACAAATCGCACCTCAAATGCAGAATCACCCTTTAGTGGTTTTCATAAAACATCATCTTAAAACTTGAAATGGTCAGCAGTGCCCTCCATCAGGGCTCGGATGAAGCTGCCATTTTCCCCTTGGCCGAGCGCAGGCAGTGTTCTGGTGTGAAAAGGGTGGGAGGAGAAGGGGGGAGGTGAAAAAAAAAGGAATGTGTAGAAGAAAACATTAAGCCCCGTTCCAAAGAATTCTACAATGCATTAGGTCATGGGAATCTAATCACACTGTGCTCAAAACTTCGAAATGATCCAAGCAACCAGGGCCTGAACCGAGCTGAATAATTGGTCGCGCAAAGCTCGACTGCATCCGCAGAGAGAGAAGATGATAAATATGAGAGGCAGAACCCGAATTCTTGAATTTCATCCTCGCTGGGTAACAGTAGAGCAAATGAGCTATCCTCGCTGACATGCCGGCTCGTTCCAGAACGAGTGCGTTTGGCGTCTGGGAATTCCATTTGACGAACTAAAAAAAAAAAAAGTGAGTGGTGCATGAAGAATGGCCGAATGCTGCCGCCGCAGTTATTTTTGTTTGTCAAAATTCAGAAGTGGTCCTGTTACCCTGGAGGCTGCTCGTGTTTTCCATGTAGCTCAGCCACTTGGCACAGACCAGATCTCAGGCTTCCCACTCTCTGTCCTGTCTCCCCCCCCCCCCCACCTCCTCCTTCATCAAAGCATCTCCTTTCCCCCCTCATCATTCCCTCCTACTGGCAGGAAAAAGTGCACAGGCCACAGTGGAGACAGACTGACTGCGCAGGCGGCTCGGCAGATGCACCGAAGATAAGTTTGTGTTCGCAAGTCGGGCCGCGACCCTCGGCGGCAGGACATTAAGCAGATCCTGTTAGATCCTGCCTCCCCTCATAAACACAGTAAAAAAAAAGTCCCCTCCTACTCTCAGCTGTGTCTCTATCGACGTCGTCCAAACATCATATGCGAGGGGAGGTGGGAAAGACCCATGGAGCCGTCGCTTTCCTCCTTTCAGGCCTCGAGACACCTCTTCCGGCAACACAATGACGGGACGCATCACTTCCCCTCTCGCCGGTGGACTAATGGATCGAGAGCGACGCCGAAGCTCGGCTCAAAGGCTCAAAAAACTCTCCTAGTCAGCAGTTTCTCATGGCTCTACCTCTCGGGCCGGGCAAACCTGGGAGCCGTCTGCGGACCAGGCTTTCCTTTGCTTGCTTGACAAATGCAGAGGAGCTAATGGGTATATCCAGCAGGAAAGGGAAGTCTGAGGACTTTGTCCCCAGTTGCACGCAGCCATCATTCAGCATTCCCTGTTGACTTGACTGTTTCCTATGTGGCGCAATGAGAAAACACTTCTAGTTTAATGTGGTACATCTTACTCAAACGCTTCCCACCTGCCATCGCCTCGCCGGGACGGTTTTTTTTTTTTTTTTCCTCCAAAGGCCAAGGCGTTCCTGATGACTTCCTGACTCGTACTAAAGAGCCGAAGCCCGCCGGGGTTACAGGACAAGATGAAAGCACTGGCAAGACTTGAAATGCCAAGGGAAAGTCAACTTTGAAGTCGGGCTAATTGGCCTTTTCGACGGATTCGAACACTTGATAGAGCCCGTTCGGCGTTCTGTCCGATCGGCTGTGATGCAACGCGCGGATTCTGCCTGGCCCAGTTTCAAGAAAGTTCTTCACTTAGTTTGGAGGTCACTCTGGGGGAATACTGTGTGTTGTGCTCAGAGACAACCTCTGAAAGGGGCTATAAATCAGTTTTACATTTAAAACGCTGGGAGAAAAAGTCTCAGAATTGGTTGAAAGGTTATTCTGTACTTCCAAGAAATGAACTGAGCATGATGGTTTCCCCTATTGGAGGACAGTAATGAGAAGGCGATTATTTTGTAGGAAGTTAACCAGGCACATTTTGATGACAGAAAACAGGAAATCCATCCTAAAACAGAGCAAATTGGGGCTTGGCAACTTGACAACTCAACTGTTTTTTTTTGTTTTTTTTCTGCTTTGAGACATGATTGTTAAAGCAAGAGCAGATGTGATACAGATTTCAATTTTTTATCATATATCTTGGACTATCATACAGTAATTCAATGTTTTTTGATTTATGATTTATTTTCTACATTCTAAAACAATGCTGATGATTTAAAAACTATGAAACCACACACATGGCATTCGGTAATTACGTAACAACAGCATCAAAAACAACAGTTAGTTGTTATTGTAAGACATGAAGGTCGGCTGTTCTGGATCAGTTCTTGCAGGAACAGTATTGTGTCGAGCGCGTTTGTAAAACCCATCGAGCCCCATGATGAAACCGTCTCTCATGAAAGCGAGAGCGGCACCTCAGATTAGAGCCGTTATGAAGGAAAGGCCAAGGAGTGTTCGAAGGTGTGTCCAGACTTTTGACTGGCACTTTATATTGTAGCAAATAAAAATGGATAAAATTCAAACGTTTGACTTTTTTCGGCTCAACATGACATTATTTTCGCTTATTGTGTAATGCACATATCCAGACTTCATACTGTAAGCCCACGAACCTGCTTCTATTTTCAAGGCACCAAGTGCATTTAAAACCTGTGAGATCTTTCCGACGCCAGCTAAGTTCAGCGACACTCAAGCATCCATCACCTTGCTGCTTAGGGAACGTGTTGGTGTTGGTTATAACTCTTCCAGGCTTTTCCTCTGGGTGGTACCACTTGAGTGCAAGTACTAGAGCCAGGCCACTCACCCTGGAAATGAAGGATGTGGGTAATGGATGTCCATTGAAGTGCCTCTCGTCTCGCTCGCTCGGAGTGTTAAGCGAGAATGGAACGTAACACTTACCTGTAGCGAGCGGGTTTGATGTATCTTTTCAAGCGCCTCTCTACATCGTATATCGCCTTATATGGTAAACGCTCTTACGTTTCTTTTCAGACTTTGATTTATATCCAGTGCGCGTCCGTTAAATAGTGGCGCAGTTTAATACTTTTAATACGTTGCCCGGAACTCGATAGCAAATAACGAATCGCGTGGCTAAACAGGTCTGGACTCAAAGCCGATTCTTTGAATCATCGACGAAACGAGCGGTGAAAAGATTTAGGCCAAGATGTAGAGATATGCCCTGCTATTTGTACCGCTTTGACTGTTGAAAGGGTGAAGCAAAGCAGAGCGGGTAAGCGAAGAAGCAAAAAGGGATTGCAGTCTAATGAAAATGTTAAATGCCTCCAATAGTTTGTACTCCGCGTTCCTTATGTGATGCCATAACTCTGATTCCTAGTTTGGATTTTACGTTAAAGGTCCCCTTTATTACACTCTTCGACTACGTGCTGTAGTCGTCGAATTCCGGAAGCTGATTGGTCAGAAGTTGAACAGGTTCTATACAAGTTGTTGTTTCCATAGCAACAACTGATCGAAGGACTTCTACAGTGGATTCTACAGATAACCAGATTCTACCTTGAAAGAAATTTCTAAAACAAATTGACAAACATATTTTGCTGATGTGGTGGAATTTTGTGTAAGGAAATGTTTATTTCAATCTTGTTTCAGGCTGGAGAACAGGTGGCATCTATCCATGTAAGAACAAAAGGATGAACTAACATGTTTCAAGTACAAAAAGATTAGTAAAATGTGTGATGGTGTGTTGGTCCATGTAAAAGTGTGATTACATGGACCCTAATACTTGGATACCACTGGCGACGCAGGAGCTCAGTTGTTAGCCCTGTCACCTTGCACGTCCAGGGTCCGGGTTCGATTCCCGCCTCGGGTCTGCGTGAGTGGTGTTTACATGTTCTCCCCTCGATCGGTGGGTACTTTTGTTTCCTCACCACAGTCCACAGAATAGAAAAATTGCCATTCCCAAATTATCCCACCACAATTGTAAAATGGGAATAAAACCAGTAGTCACCATTGGCTTCCACAGCGACCAGTTGGACTACAGAGGTTCCTAGATGGATGGGTGGAATATTCCACTAATAATCAGAATAATCGTCCAATCAGAATAAAACTGCATGATGTAAGCTTCTAAATTAAGTTCTTACAATTACTAAATTCACGTAGTAATTGTAAGTAAATTCATGTAAATTGTAACTTCAAATCTTTCAGGTTGCGGCTGGTGCAAAAAAATTTTTTTGTGTGTGTGTGGGGGGGGGGGGGGGGAGGGGGGCACAAACCAAATAAAAATTAAACTTTTAATACTCGACTGTAAATAGTCATTTATCGGGTGATTAAGCATCATTACTACTAGTATAAAATAAAGTCCTAACTCACATCACATCCAATCAGCAGCTCCGCTTGCCGGACTCGTTGAGAATGACATGAGCCCAAATATTTAAAAAACAATGTTGATTTGCTAAGAACTAAAGTGGGAGGGTTCAAGGACGATTTGAAAAGATCCAATCAGAGCTCAGCCTGAAGTCACATGATTTTCAAAAATTTACACTCATTTGTCCTCATTATTCAAATAAATAATTATTATGTTAAATTATTACATGTTAAAGGAGCATTCTTCTCTGCCTAACCTTAAGGGGGGGGGGGCGGCGCCCCGTATTGACTGGCCATGTAGGATGTGGGTGTTTCGCCTGCCATGCGAAAGGTCCGGGTTCGATTACCAACAACTGGATGAAGTGTCTGTCCCAAGCCCAGATAAAATGGGAGGGTTGCGTCAGGAAGGGCGTCTGGTGTAAAACCCCTGCCGAGCTCGTGTGCGGACCGGATCGTCTGCTGTGGCGACAACAGCAATTTATTTGATTTGCGACAAATTCAACAAACTCAAAAACTGAAAGTTCTGTTTACTTAACATTGGAAACATCATTACTTAAAAAATTTGATGTAACTGATTACCCCAAATTTTTGGAGTTTTGCCAACTTATACGGGTTTATAGTGGAGACTAAACAAAGCAAAAAGAAAGAAATACAATTTTGATCTGATTTATAATCAGGAAATCATTCAGTAAATTATTTCCATTTAGTCCGACCACTTTAATCAGATATAAAGTGCATTTTAGACTTTTTAGAAGAAAAAAAACAAAACAAAACCTGGATCCAGACATCATTCCCTCCTTTTTATATCGAGGAAAGACCAGAGCATCCCGGGATTAAACTGATGGACTGAATTTGGTTTCATTTCGCTCTCTTCATGCTTTATATGGAGAGATTTACAATGTCTGAAACGTCTTGTTTTGTGGGATGAATTACAGCGCTCCCAAGAGATTACATAATGAAAACAGCACTCTTGCTTCTTCTAAAAGCATTTGGTATTTTGCAATTTTCTTCATGTCTGTCATCAACACGGTCCAAGTGGAACACTGTTCATACTCTGTTACTGGCTCACGTCGATGTGTAAGTAAAGTGATTACTTTCAGTCTCACGCTCTATACACACTGTAGACGCGACGATATCTTACGCACTTTGGTGTTAAAGAAAAAAAAATCACTCTAACTTTAATGACAATCATATGTTCTTGATTGAGGTTATGCAACTGTTACTGTATAAAGGTCTTATACATAACCAGAGTGCGGCTGAAGTCTCTACTCTGATTGGTCGATTCATTTTTTAGAACAGCTTTGACAGTAAGTCACATGATCAGGACTTTTTGGACGAAAGTGTTCCTTTAACACTCCAGAGTCAGAGTCAGCGCTCGCCCTATCATCCGGTGATCGCGAGTTCGATTCCCCGGGTGATGCTGTAACCTCTCGCAGCCGGAGGTCTAGAGAGAGCTGATTGGCCGAGCTCTCTCAGAGGGGAGGGATGAGAGGTACTTACACATTAATCACGGCTCTACAGCCAATCAGGGCCAATCGGCGCTGTCCTCCGAGAGTGTGACTCCGCCCCCAATGGTGCGCGAGCGAGCAGTTCGAAAAGATGCGGTCGGCTGGCGTCACATGGTTCGGAGGAAACACGTGATAGTCTTCGGCCCTCCCGGCTGAGTGGTAGTAGCAGCCTTAATGTGGAGCCCCCTAGTGACGGGGAGGAATCGGACACGACTAAATTAGGGTGAAAATCAGGGAAAAATAAATAAATGTAAAAAAAAATTTTTTATTATTGTAAATATATAATAAAAAATTTATGTAACTTGTACAATGTTCTTTTACTGTAAATAGAATTTGATGGAACTTTATTATATAAATACTTATCATACTCATGTTTACCATCTTACCAGTGTTAACTAGTGTTTTCTGACATTTCTTGTGAAAGGCGTGATTAGAAATTGATGTGGACATCTTTTGTCTATCTTTCTTATAATTTTTTGATCCACGCTGTAAAAGTTCTCCTTCTAAGAATGTGACTGTGTGTTTCAGGTTTTCCCAGAGGACGTATGTAGACGAGAGTAACTTGAGAGCGTTTTTATCTAAAGCTAAGAATGCGCTTACTTTCACCACCTTTGGTTCTCCCTCAACGTTTTTCTGTGCCTTGTAGCTTTTCTAACCTTTGCCTCGTTCTTGTCAGCTCCAGACCTATGTCTAGCCAGGCTACACCTTGATCTAAGGTAAGGGCAAACACGAGACGACAAGCTGAAAACGCCACGTGTTGACATTAGCATCCGCCACTTAGAAGTGCTCAAATATGGCCTTAACCTATTTACTTCTTGCTTGCTGCAATTTAATGTTTAATCCCTGATTAAGCTTCGGCCAACACTGGAAAACCGAGTATTGTGTAGGCTACCTTGCTGTGCGTGCGTGTGACCTCTACTGTACATACAGCTTCCTGTCACATCAAAGAAAGTGCGAGGGCGTCTGCAGGCGATGGGTCACCCAAAGGTGAACGCCGAGAGGCCGATCCAGGTACGAGGGAACAGGCAGGACTGGTTGCGACGGCTCTAAATATACACCAGGATGTTTGATTTTGGTGTGATCAGAGATCGATGAGTAAGTTCATGTCAATGAAGTAAAACGTGAGGCGGTGAAGAAGACATTCTGGACGAGATGAGGGCGGCGAGTCTAGCGGAACTCCATATAAAGGTTAAACTTGTGCCTCCATTAAATCAAACAGGGCCTCTCTGACTTTTGATGGATTGCTGAGTAAACACGCACACCAATTACACGGGAACATGAACTCCGCTGTGTAAAGGAGTTGCCGAGGTGGAGGCGTCTGCCTGGATTTGTGTAGACTTTAGAACTGGGTTTGGTTTGACAGATTTCACACCTGACCCTTTGTAAGTTAACAAGTTAGGCAACAGTTCTTACTGAAGACTTCAAGCATGGTACGGTGACGAGACTCTTAGCCGCAGTAAAACATTTGCACGGGGCAAACGTTTAAAGCAGCCAGTACGACCTTGAATACTGATCGCGGCCGAAGTGGCTCTGAGCTGCAGATGTTGCTGTGGAACTTGTCCTCAACTTACGCAGGAGACGCCACTGTCTGTGGGACCTGAACACACAATCATTCACCAACACCACTTGCACGTTACAGGAACTCGGATGGGTGTCACTGCCGCATCCCCCGTACAGTCCGAGCCATTTCAACATATTTGGGGCATTAAAGGAGTTCCTGGGAGGCCTAAAGCAGGCAGTGTGATCATGGCTCCAGGGTACTGAGAAAACTTTCTACCTTGATGGTGTCCAAGCATCAGTGGAACACTGGGATAAGTGCATTAGTGTAGCAGCGGATTATATAAAGAGATAAATAGATTTTTATTCTGCGCAATCAAAAGTCCCAGTTCGACTCGAACGCCACTCGTCATTCCAATTATTTTTCAGTTCCAGGTGCGAATATGTGAAACTCAATTGACTCCTTTAGTGATATATCATATACAAAGGGGCCCATGAACGTATACACACTTCAACAATTCTTATCTATGCCCTTTTTTAAACCTCGAACTGAATTATGGCAGCGATGTGTAGTATTACGTTTCCTCTAAAGATGTCAGTAGTCGCACCATCACTGATGCTGTCATGTGACCATCATTTTTTTCATGAAGTGAGGGTACATTTTTCCGGCCCCTCGGTATTAGTATGAACTGTATGCAATCATGCGAGTGACATGTGATCAGATGGAGAAGGGCATTTAGCCATGTGATGGGCAAGTGAATAAATGAAAAAGTAAATAAATGACACGCAAAATATGATTGAAAAATATGAGATCGTGTGAAATAATATATAGTCCTTTATTAATTATGTGTAAAAATATACATGTGGCAAAAAGGGAAAGAAATTAATCAACTACATTAATATCACTTTTTTTCACAAGTTGTGCAATAAATACATGTGGAAAACAAAACCACAGAAACTACATGTAAGGAAAATTCGTTTTATAGAATATTACTAAAAAATACATTAATCAAAAGTTTAAAAGGTTTATATAAACTAATTCAAACTAATATAATTAACACTAAAATAACAAAAGTAAAAAAAAAATAAAAAGAAATCATATAAAATACATTCAAGGCCATGAAAATTAAACCACATCCTGCATGTGAAAAACCAAAAGAAAATTTTTAATAGTTTTATGTCAGTTATGGAAATGAATGAATAAAGTCAGAAATAAATTACGTTGAATAATTAAAACAGCAAAAAATTCACATGAAATCATTTAAGCGATGTAGATAAAAATCACATTAAACAAAAATAATAATAACATTAAAATAAAACCCTGGAAAAAACACACATCCCACATGCAATAAATAAATAAATAAATAAATAAATAAATAACATGTAAATAAATGAATACAAATGCAAACGTCAGGTGAGAAAAAAGGGGAGAAAAGTTGTGTAAGAAATCATAATGATCTTTACAAATTCATGAATGAATTATTAATCACATATGAACAAATTAAATGTAGAGAAATAAACCCACATTTACTACATATAAAAATGAAATAAAAACAACAACACAAGAAGTGTGTAGAACTTTCCTGGAAGGGTTCACCTTGCTTTTGGACAGAGAATAACACTGTAAATATCAGATGATGCATTAAATGACATCCACCATCCTGTGTGACATCCTCCAAACACTGGCCTATTGAATATCCCAAATACTGAATGATTAATTGCTCGGGCTCCTCTACAAAATCCGATGGCGCTGTGTTCCCATGGATGTTGTCCTTGCCGGTAAACAGTCGTGAGCCTGCTCTAAAACACGGGTTGCCATCGCCTGAGTCCCATCATCCCGCGGGGACCACACAAAGTGTATTTACACCTCACACTTCTCCATATAAACACTGCTGCTTATTAATTGAGCATCACCAGAGAAGAAACGGTCGCTGGTGCTCCTGGCTTTTGGACATCTCGGCTCCTCGCAGGATTTTTTTTTTTTTTTTCCTAGCACGCTTTAACAATTGAGTGATTCCAGTGAAGCCTACATGTCTGTCTATCTCAACCGAGGTTATTATCAGAGCGTCTGTCAGCCACGGCTCCAGAGCGGCTCGCGAGGAATGTCCTCTACCCTGATTGTGGGTCCTGGACTTTGGAGCTCCACAGAGCCACCGAAGCGTCCATCTATCACGGGTCTCAGCAGACCGCTTTTTAAAAAACAATCACTCTCTAAGTAGTGAAGAGGTGCCAGAGCTAATTATAAACAAATGGTGGATGCTCTGGGGAGGCGGGGGCCAGCTGTGGTGAACGCAGGGAGCTGAGCTGAGCGGTGGGGGCGGGGAGGTGTGTGGAGGGGTAGTCTTCTGCCCCGAGCGTTCTGGATGATGGAGCGTTCGATGGGCTGTGAAAGTGGACCGCACACAGGGACAGAGGACTGACAGGTGTTTAGGAGTGCGGCCAAACATCGACAAGAGGACACCAAGTGGAAAAGCGAGCCCAGTCAAACAGAAGAAAAGAGGACGAGTGAAGTGCCTGAACAAGACTGAGTGAGACGGGAGGCTACATTTGGCTAATATGACTTAATATGAAGCGGGAAAAAATACAAAACACTAGTTAAGTAGGTAACTTTTTTTTAGCTTTTCCACCACTAACCAGTTGGTGACGTAAAGCTACATTCCAGTCTTTGGTCATTTCTTCACCATTTTCCCGCTATTCCTCGACTAATGTACTGAAAATAAAAATTTATATGGACTAATTACCATCCCAATCAGCGGCATTAAAGTTAATAGATTAATCACATCTAAAAAAATTATGATCAATAAGATAAGTTTCATTTCAACATGCTTGTGCTCACTTTCTGCTGCTTTATCTGATTTAGGCACACAAGCCCAAAAAAACTTCAGACAGTTGTGGGTCAACAGAGCATTCAGCTCCGAAAAGTTACGTAAGTACAGTTACGTAGCGTTGGAAATTTTTTTGAACAATTTTCTACGCCATTTGGTTGGCTATGAGGCATAAAGTTCTAGAATTTATAACGAGATTATAAGATTATAAGAGTTTTGCAATAATCAAAACATTTATACTGATAAAAAGGTTACCAATATGGACAACGATTGAGTTACACATTGCTACAACGTGACTAGAGATGCTCTTCAACTTTTGTTGTCGTTACATCCTGATATACAACATAAATTGAAACTATCGTGAAACAAATATGCATTTAAAATACCTAACTGATATTAAGATCCGATGTACACCGGCAACACTGTCCACTGAATGCTTATAACTTTTGCAGCGTTGTCAGACTGGAAATCTGTCAACGTAAGAAGGAAAATCGTAAGTTGGTGAACATCAGTGGAAAGGAGTAGCAACAAGTCAGAATCTTGGGAAGTTCCATTGTCACAACATGACTAGAAGCAGATTGCAACATTGCCAAGTTACACTATCATAACTTGACTAGTAGTGAGCCAAAACTCCAAAAAAAGAACAGGTATGTAGCCACAATATGGCTAGTAGCTAGTCGTAATATTGTATGCATAATGAATACTACTATAACTAGCACCAAGGTGCAAGGAAGAATGGCAGTTCACAAAGTTTTTTCAGTATTGCCACAACACGAATAGTGACATTGTTGAGTTACTACGTTTCCAGAAGTGTGACTAGTATCCTAGTATTAACAATGTTAAAGTAAAAACTTTGGAACAACTAGTACAGGTTGACCATGTTACAGAATTATGCTACTACAATTCGACTTGTCCTGTAGCAACAACTTTACTGGAACCATTACACAACACTGCAGCGTTACTTTGCTAAAAATGTATCTACAGTTTTCACTTTTCTAGTTGTCCCAGTATACATAGCGTTGGAAATCAAAAACCTTCTACATAATGGCAAGGGAATTTTGTTAGCTAGCTAGCTGATAGGCTAAACCCACATTAGCTAGCTAAAACTCACCCAAAGAAGGATGTTAAGTTAAGCCATACATAAAGTCATTTTGTAACAACGATTTCATTTCTTTTAAACAACTTCAAACCAAAATATCAATGTTATTTTTTTTATTAACAACCCATAACTAATATTAGCTAGCTAACAGTAACGTCTGAGATATAAAAACACGAAGTCACTGAAGAAACTATCTGGGGCTTGAAATGCTTCAAATATGATATATTATTGAGTCATTCTTTTTTTTAAATTCCTTGTTCTTTCTTCTGTGTTCAAACGTTCACACACCTTTTTTTTTACACCAACCTAAGGTGTGGGTGGACAAATAATGAATGATGAACTAAATTGGCAACTCTCCATTATATTGCCCAATATTGTGTTACCTGATTATTACTATCATTGGTCATCAGTGTATGTTAATTAATTCATAATAATAATAATAATAATAATAATAATAATAATAATAATAATAATAGACCCATGGCTGATGTGTGTAGTGCAGCAGGTGGTAGTGTTCAGTAGAATCTACAGTATATAAATAAAGTAAAGGTTTTGTCTGTACATTGGTCAGAACTCACTCTTTCAGTGATGTTTTACGTTTCATACACTGGAGGACCTGAAACCGGTCTCAGAATGTTCTCTGTCTGTATGTCTGCCTGTCTGTATGTCTGTCCAGCCAGATTTTGTCACAGCATCATGCAAAACCGGCTCTATAGAATTTATTGAAACTTTTGCAGTACTTTGGTTTTTGCCTGAAGTTCAAACTGCACCATAAATGAAATCAAAATATTGAGTAGAAGTAACATTATAAGCAGTTACATGCCAGAACTGTGGGCGTGTCTTAAATCGACCACTGGACGGTGATAAACCTTTTGCAGTACGTAAATATCTGTCTAAAGTTTAACCTGCACCAGAAGTGAAATAAAATTTGTTAAGTAATTAGAGATGCTATGAACAGATTTACTTTAAAATAAATATACTAATACTGATAAGCTACTTGCTAACACCTGCACCAATAGATATTGATCAGAAAAGCTAAACTGAATATTTTTACTGGGATTAGTTCATATTTTCACTTAATATATATATATATATATAATTCCTTTGTATTAACAAGTTCTGCCGTACAGAAAGACAGATTGACAGGTACGTGGGCTTCAACCGGAAATAATAATATCACTGATTACATTAAAGCTCATCAGCTTATTTTTAGCTTTAACCTATTTAAACTCTTTTCCTAACATTACTAACACTTATGCTAGTTAGTAATAAGCAATAAATAAAATCAATAAAAATAAAAAAAAAGAAAAAAGTGAATGACTCAGACATAAAATGTGCTAGTGTTCCCCTGCTAACTATGGTGTGACACAGGCATGAGGCTTAGCATCATGAGCTAGCACGCTACAGAAACTCTTATTCCCGCTCCCATTACCACACTTTCTAATAGCGCCAAGAACTATTAATGCTATCAACCGAATCCTACTGCTGCTACACTCCTGTGGCTTTGCGTGTTACATAAGCTAATGACAAAACTGTATTATCTTTGATGTTTGGGCCCACAGTGTGGGAACAAACTGAGTACAGTGAGCTAGACGTTCTCCAGAGCTAGATAAAGTGCTCCGTCTTCCTCGCTAGGAAAAACAACAGCATGGTTAAGTGATATCCAGCTCTGCAGCTCTGCCTCGACCAAGGGCCCAGGATTTATTTCGGTGTCCATGGCCCTGTTATTTTCCTTGTGAATGATGAATCAAAGAAGCGAGCGTCCCACCAGAGGAAGTGTGGGAGAGACAACTTCTGCCCTTAACGGTACATCGAGCGGCCCTCGAGTCTTTTTCAGAATTTTTCCCTCTGATGAAATCGGCTTCCCTGCGGACCGTGGAGAGCAGGGAGGAGGCTGGTGGTTCTGGTGGAGGCGTCGGACGAGGCCAGGCGTGAATTTACACACATCGACACGGAGTGTGTCATGCGCAGGAATGTGTAGGAGAGCGAGCTCCGGGACTGCGTGAGTACTGCCGTAACCCCTGAGGTTGTTCGTTTTCCATCGTGGATCTTGTGTTTGTGATGTTTATACGTATGAGTG
>JAAGKR010004797.1:45443-57299 GCA_011419295.1 Clarias macrocephalus | reverse complement strand
TCAGGAGAACTGATGACCATGGCAAAGTGGATGAGGGAATATGTGTCTAAGCATCCACAGTACAAGAAAGACAGCGTGATAACTGACAAAATAAACTATGATCTGCTTTTTAAGTGCGACCGAATTGCCAAGGGGAAGGAGCAGTGCCCTGAACTGCTTGGTGATCCAGTGAAAAGAGGAAACTGAGGCTGAACAAGAAAACAGAAAAAGAGAATGTTCAAATTCTTTGAATGGCAAATTCTTAATTTACAGCATGGATTACAGATTTATGTTTTTTTGTATGTATTTTTGGTTGGTTGGTTGGTTGGTTGGTTGGTTGAATTTGTGTGAATGCTTTGCAGAATCAAAGTTATTTTAATCATTTTGAGATAAATGTTTCCTTGGATCATTTATGTATGTTTTACTCTTGCCATTTGAATGGTGTTTGAACACAATGTTTTATGCAGGATACCGCCGTGTAAGCCCTGTGGTGAAGCAAAGAAACAATGCTACAAAACTTAAAGTATGAATAAGCTATTTGCATATAAGAGATACAAGATGCATGCGGTGTCCGGAAGCTGTTGGTTAGAGGCTAATGATACTGTAAAAAAAAGATTATGTAAAATTTGGGGATTTCTTATGTTTCTCATGACCTTTAATAATTTTTGCAATTAAAAAGGCTTTGTGTGCACCAAAACATTTTTCCTTAATGTAATTTCCTGCCACTACATTTTTTTTTAACTTACTACAAAATAACAATAACATCATGAGTTTTATATGTTTTTATGAAAACTCAGCTAACGTTATTGATACTAAATTACAATCACAGTTTTTTGACTTATACAACCCAAACAATTTTGACATAATAGTTTTAAATCTCCCGTGACTCAAATAAACATAAACAAAACATTATCTAACAATGTGCAAAACTTCTTGCTTTGTTTGACAGCTAGCTCATTTTCCCGCCAAACTGTTCAACTAGTTAATCAGCACCAGGGTCATGGCAGCACTTTTCAGGTTTTAAGAATGCTTTGGACAGTTTAAATTCCAGTAAATTCAAAAATCTCCTTAGCTGTTTTTCCGTCTGAAACAGTAACATTTTCCATGACTATGATACTACTGTACGACATAATTGTTTAATGAGAAGCTATTTATTCCATCAGTTATGGGTAAGGGAAATGTCACTAGCTGAAGCACCTAATCACTGCAGTTGTTCAATGGCTCTTTAACTCTTGAAAATTAGTACTTATCAAGCGTAGTTTGAGCCTCCCCTAAGGTGTGAATTGTGGGCAGTCCTTAGCTATATATTGTTACGATTGCTGTTTGAGGGACGAAGGATAGGCATAGTGGCAGAGACGATGTGGTCAAAAGTCTTTTAATAAACACAAAACAGAGAACAAAAGGAACAGAACATGACCTTAAACAAGACACAAACTAAACATGACAAACTAAACCAGGAGCCACACAAAGGCTAGAAGAAAACACAGAGCTATCAACAACAACCAAAATAAACAGCAAAACCAAACCAAACAGATGCAAGACGCAGACTAGTGGAACTCAGGAACATTTATAATCAAACTAATGAGCAACCTTGGTTCAGGTGAGCACCCACATCACCTTACCGAGGTGCATTCTGGGAAATACACTTCAACATAAACTACAAATTAAAACAAAAGGAAACAAAATGGAGTCTCTGGGCGCTTTGGCGCCCTCCAGTGGTATTCCCTGACATATATATTGAAGGTGATATGCTTTTTAGGAATTAACTGCAACAGTTAATCACAACCCTAGATAGGCAAGCAGATCTAATACGTATTCTTGTTTAGCAAGGAGTTGCCAGTTTGTCTCAGCCTTAGCATAGACAATGACATAATTCCTGACTAGCTTGATGTGCCTTCAACCTATTCTCTCTTACAGCTAGGGATGGGTCGCTCGACACCCAGTTTCGACACACGTCTCGAGTTTTCGACACGCTAGTGCTTCGAAACTGTTCTGGAGCATTGCTGGAAATGAGGCTGTCACGTGACCTGTGGAAATGAAGCTTCGTTACCTCACTGACGTGTCACACAGGGCTCAAACTATTGCGCTGTCCCATACCCGCTGTCCATTTATTCCAATGTTATAATTATATCCATAATTGTCATGCCTATATTTATACCTATATGTTTATGACGTAGTGTATTATTGTTTAAAAATTTTTGAATAAAAACAATGACGTTTGAATGTCTGTTGTATGAATGTAAATTTAAACACCTTGCGGGCTCAACCACTGTTCCCAAAAAGAATAAAAGTCCTTCCTCAACTACAAACTTGTTTGCTGCTTGTAAACGCCATCCTTGTGTATGCCGTCTTATTAAATATACAAACAAAACCTTACAATGAACAAAGCATGTGAATGGCACAGCTGGTGTAGGGATTTTTTTAGAGCACTGTGTCAAAAAGCTTCAAAGCATCAACACAGTTTGTTGTAAAAGGTTCACTGCTTCCGAAGCTTCGTTCGGCACATTCCTACTTACAGCAGTGGCAGATCTCCCTGAAACCTCATCTACCCTCCACTGTCTCACTCTTAACCACTTTCTGTAAAGAAAGCAGATTTGATCTCAGCTCTAGCTGCCTGATACTCTTTTGATTTTTTTGGCACTAACTTAAACCTGGATATCTCCTCAAAACTCAGCTACACCGGCTGCCCAGTCCTCTTCCTAGGCATTCTCTCACTCTCCATGAGAAACTGGCAGAAGTGGTGGTACAGGTCTGCTGTCATCTAGAAGATGGTCCATCACAACTCTTCCCTTGTCTCATCTCAGTTTTTCATCATATGGATTACATGCTTTTAAGGTAACCTGCCCATTCACCTCCATATCCTTGTTATCTACCACCCTCCTGGTCCTCTTCCTTGATGAAATGGACATACTTCTTAGTCTTTTCCCTTCTGATAACACTCCTATGATGCCTCTCTGAGATTTCAAGCTCCCCTCTCACAAGCTTCAATCATCTTTCCTCCTCCCTCTATTTAAATCCTTCTTATTAACATTAAACAGATGTCCTCACAACAGAGGGAATTCCATTAATCTGGTTTTCTGCCCCCTTCTCCAGCCAGAGGTATCACCGTATCCCTCTTCACAAACCTGATCATTACCTGGTATCCTTCACCATCATTCTTCCTATTCTGCCTAAAGCCAACCACCAAAATTTCTTTTTTACCCACAGAAGCCACCACTTTGTTTCACCCTTCTAATATGTCTTCCTGTACCCTATTATCCCTGCCAGACCCAGACTCAATTTTCTCTCTACTATTAGAGACAGCAACTGATACACCTACATATACTGATACAGCAACATGCTCCTTAGCAATCTGATGAACTAGAATAGAGAGGAATTAAGAACAGAGAAAATGGAGGAAATCAAAGATTAATGTAGATTTCACCTTTTATAGTGCTCTTTTCTCTAAATTCTCATGTGAAGTGACTTCTGCAGCTTTTTGCTTGCCTTCTACAAGAAAAAGCTGCAAGCCTTTGCACATAATCCTTGAAATTTACACAATACCTTCTCTTCAATCCTCAACCCACCAGCTCCTCCTGCTCCATCCTCTCTGACTGCTGATGCCATATTCTAGGATGGGAAAATAGCAACAATTCACCAGAACTTTGCTCCCACCCCAACCCCTACAGCAAAATTTCAGGACCCTCCCTCTCCTCCCCTAGCAGAATTTTCCAGAAGAGATTGTCATGCGCACTCCTTACACGACTGGCACGAGGACCCGGGAGTAGTACGGTCGCGATTCAGGAAGCATAAAAGGAGACAAGATGGCGTTTCACATCGCTCAGTCATTGAGTTTGCCCATGCTATCGCCGACGCTGTGTCCGTCTAATCGTGAGTACTCACTTTCTTGGGTTTCGCTTTCGATTGAGTCAAAGTAAACTCTTGCTCTCGCTCCGGGAGAGTTCTAAAAATAAACAGCATGGTTATTCTGCCTGCTCGCGCTACTTCCGCATTTGGGTTTACCATCTACTTACTATCTATTTACTATTCTACTTCTGTCTGTCACTGAGAAGCACATTCCTCTTCTGTCCGTCACTGAGAAGCTCCATGTTGCTAGCAACTAAAACGGACACCAACTAAACTGTTATCTGTCCCCATCCTCGTGGACCTCTCAGCTGCACTTGACATGGTAAACCACAAGATTCTCTTCTCCATCCTTACAAGCCTTGGAATCTGTGGCACAGCATGGCTATGGTTTGGTTCCTGCCAAAACAACAAAGATGACATGGAGAGGATCCACATCTACTCCACACAGACTCTCCATTGGTGTCCCAAAAGCCTCAATACTTGGTCCTCTTCAGTTCTCGCTGAATACCCGGTCTCTTGTTGAGGTCATATCCTCACACGGCTTTTCATACCATTTATATGCAGATGATGCACAATTCATTTGCTCTCTCTCTTTCCTTCCTCAGACATTCAGGTTTCAACCCGTATCTCATCATGTCTGGTTGATATCTCATCCTGGATGTCAGCTCATTAGCTGAAACTCAATTTGAATGGCTGTTCATCCCAGGTGATTTATCCACCTGTCAGGATCTTATGTCCTCCATAGACAACAATAGGGTCACTCCTTAAGTCACTGCCCACAAGCTCGGAGTAACTTTGGACAATCAACTGTCATTTTCCCCACACATTGCTTACCTTACTCCCACTTGTCGATTTCTTCTTTACAACAGAAGATTTCATGCATTTCAGAGGCTACGCAGTACTCAGATGCTTGTTCAGTACCTTGTTATTTCAGTAATTGACTTCTGCAACTCACTCCTGGCAGATCTGTCTGTCCACCAGTCATTCTCTGCAGCTGTTCCAGAATCCAACTGCATGGCTTGTTTTCAACCTTCCTAAGTTCTCTCACACCACTCCACTTCTCTGCTCCCTGCACTGGTTTCCCGTAGCTGGCTGTATCAAATTCAAAATACTGATGCTTGCCTGCAAAGCTAAAAAGAGTCCAATATCAACTTATCTCTCAGCTCTAATCACACCTGCATGCACGTACTGTAGACTGTAGACTGTACTGGCACCTAGGTAGTGGAATGAACTTCATTTACTGTACGTAGATGTCCATAGAGCCGAGACACTGGCAATCTTTAGACAATGACTGCCTAAAGATCTGTTTCTTAGATGAAATTTGTTTGATGAACCGAATCATTTAAGTGTTACAAATTTGAAAATAAATAAATAAATATCAGGAAGGCCCTTTTTATGTCAGAAGGGATATCTCTAATAGTACACAATATAATTTATTATTTTTTAATTTAACTTACTGCTTATTGTTTATGTGAATTCATTTCCTTTATGGCTGTAAACCATTGTGTGACTTGTATAGCCTGTACAGCAGTGTCATAACATATGTTGTGCCCCTACTTCGGGTTTTTGCTCTGGGAACATGGGTGAGAGGTATCCAAACTAGCACTCAAATGGCAACATGCATAGCAAGGAATGCCACAAAGTGTACTCCATCCAGATCAAATGTTTGGCCCAGCAGGAGGGGTTGGAGGATGCCAGTAACCTGAACAAGCACTCCAGGTCTTGGTTGATCTTTTCTATCTACCTTTTGGATTCTGGGAGAAAGCCTGAGGACAGGCTGGTCATAACTATTAATAGGTTACAAAGGGCCTTCCAGAATTGGCTAGCAATTTTTGGTCCTCTGTCAGAGACCAGATTTGTTGGATGGTCATGGACATGAACCATATGTTGCAATATTAGCTGTGCTGCCTCTTTGGCTGACGGGAGCTTCTGCAAAGGATTGAATGAGCTTCTTTAAATTAATTTCTCTTTGAGAAACACAACTAACAATTACAGACTAACGCCACAACCAGTAATTACAGTATTTCCTTTTGAAGCAGGCAAACCTGTGAAGTCCATTGAGAGGTGGGGCATGGGTGGAATGGTATAAGACTGGATGGACACTTATGGGGCTCCTTATTGTGCGCGCACTCAGGACATGCATCATAACCACCATAAGAATCGGCGCAGAAAATCAAAGGTCCTCACTTTGCCAGGCTGTGCTTTAAAAGGCGATGTGTGAGCCCATAAAAGGGCCTGGGGTCGTACCACTGTTGGTATGTACAGTCTGCCTGGAGTCCACCCCCTGGGTCTGGCTCCCGTTGCCAAGCCTCTCAAATGTACTGCTTCAGTGCCCAACAGAGAGAGAAGAGGAGGAAGGGGGCTGCTGTGTAAGACACAAACACACACAAGCACATACACATACAAACACAAAATAAAAGATGCTTTCGAGAAAAACCATTGGCTCAGTTGTGATCAACTGAGCCAATGGTTTTTCCTCGCATGAAAACAAGAAGTGCATGCGCATGATACGCGATGGTAATTGTTACTCATATATCAAGGCTCACTCATTTATCAAGTCAAAATTTATCAAGTGTAAATTCACATTATTTATTCTTCTGTCTTTGGAACAGTTCCACACGACAGCGTTATTCCTCTTTGGCTCCTGGATTATATGCAATACTCCTACACGCCCACACACATAACAGAAATTAGGACTATACATGCATTCTCATACACAGGAAAATATTTTATAGCTTACAATATAGCTGTAAATAGCTGTATTTTGTGCATTGCAGTGTCTGCTTTGTATAATAAAATTTGGGGTTGGGATACTGCATGTTGTTTGTGTGCTCTTCATACTATTGTGATTTTTTAAAGCTTTTTTAACGTGCTCAAAATCTCCTGAAAATTGGCAGACAGATTGGATGCCTGAGAGTCTGGGTCCCGGGTGTGGCGCTGCTGCAAAGCTAATACACACTTGCACATATGCACGTGAAATCTGGTACACATTTAGAGCTCATTGAGCTGATTAACTTTCACACTGCATGTTATGGGCTCAACTCACCAGGAAGTCAGTTATTTTGTTGTACTGCTCCTAGGGGATTTACACGATCGCCACCAAACCGGACCTATGTGATCTAAAGACACTGAGGATGCAAAATTGTAGAGGGATTTTTGATATCTCAAACGGTTCAGCCATGATGATGCGTTAAATGTATGCCGAAAAGTGGTTAATAATTTTCTGTGTGACATTATATTGAGTGACATCACATTGTGACATCACATTGAGTAACATCATAGTTTTTTTCCAGTATCTGTATCCTATTCTACACACTCCCTGAGTAGTAAGAAACATTGAGAGGAACCAGACTCAGCAGGGAACCCATCCTCATTTGGGTAAAACAGATAGCAGGGATTTATCTGCATCATACTGTGTGAGATTGGAGGTTCAGTATAACAGGTGATGTGATCAAGTTAAAATTGAGTCCAGTTCGTAATTGAAGGCTCAGGTAGACTGTAGGAAATTCCAGTTCTGAACTATCGAGCGATTGAAGTCACAAGTCCTCAGCGAACAGCTGTCTGCATCAGCCAAGGACAAGACCGTCTTTGTGGAAGTGGAACCGTCCCCATCACGACACGCATCCCAGGCAGACCACACGGGGCACCCATGCTATGAGATCTCCAACCAGAAGCAGGACACCAGGACAAGTCAGACAGCTCCAGGGAGCAGAGGGGGTCTGGATCACTGGCAGCTCAGGAGCGACATGTATAGCTCGACAGAGAGATAGGTAGAGGGAAAGAGAGAAAGGGAGAGAGAGGAGAAGAGAGAGAAGAGGAGAGAGCAATAGAGAAGGAGAGATGGCAGTTAGGTATGGTCACAGTCAAACCATGTATAATGTGAATGTATTTTCAGTGCAGAGTGCAAGCAGGGACTCCGGCAGGACTACCTATGACAGCATAACTAAAAGGGAGAGCCAGAAGGAAACACAGACATGAGGGCTCCCTGAGATGTAAAGCAACCAATCACCTCACCATCAACAAACCTGAGTGATCAATGAGAGTGGGGAAGACAGCATCTAAACATACCAGTTCACCAGAATACTCTACGTCCATGAGTTCCGCAGATCTGCTCCTTTATCTAAGGCACATTTATTTACAAAAATGCTTAGCTAAATAAATAGGTTTTTAGCCTAGACTTAAACACTGAGACTGTGTCTGAGTCCCGAACATTAATTGGAAAACTATTCCATAACTTTGGGGCTTTGTAAGAAAAGGTTCTGCCTCCTGCTGTAGTTTTCATAATACATGGTACTAACAAGCAGCCTGCATCCTTTGATCGAAGTAGGCGAGGTGAAAGGGTTTTGATGATAGGCGAGCGTTTATTTGTGCCTGGTCCTGTATAATACCACATAAAACAGCTGTTAATGATCTGTCTGTAACGGAATGCGTACTGGACCACGTCATTATTTGGTTGTACTAAATAATATTTATGTCGTATAATCGGGGCTTCTTAATTCGTTGTTCGTTCACGCTTTGGCTGGCACTGAACCAAAATAAATGGTCTTACATTTGATGATGATAATGATAATGATGATAATAATAATTTAATTGGTTTACTCCAAGCAGAATCGGTAAGTTTCTCGGCTGTTATTTTGATACTGTGTGCTCTCACTATGTCAGACCACGTTCAAATGCAAATACGAACCCCCCCTTCCCCCTTAAGGCTTACTCCAGTCACTCCAGGTGATACAGTATTTAGTTTTCTGCTGCTCGCAACTAAGCTTACAAGCGCGGCAATGATTGCTTCATTCAACCCTCTGCGGTAAAAGAAATTTTGTTGTAGCAACCCGGAAAAAATATGTACACGCACGATAAACGGTGATCTTTCCAAAGAGCTTAAGGTGAATAAAATAAAATAAAAATCATAGTACCCCGGAAATGCAACACAGTGGTCAAATAATTATTCACTGTTGCACCACACAAAAAAACATATAATGATTACTGTTATTTGAAGCCTGAAGCACTTTGTGAGAATTTATGGGACGAGCCAGTAACAACACAGCAATCAGCACTTACTTACATCTGAAGAGTCATTCATATAACACCTCATTTTATCGCAGGATATCTCTTATTTGATTTTAATTTTATTTTTTGTAAAAATCACAATTTCTTCAATATCGTCTAGGTCATGTGACCCCGACGTAGTACCAACAAAATGTACTTGGTCATCCCTACAGGGTATACCATGTGCTATCCCAATATATGTCTTTATTGACTGTTACTTACTGGGCTTTTTTTTTTATATGTCCTTATGTGACCCTGTGACTCCAAACTAGTACCAAAATAATCGAAGTCATCCACACTAGGTCCAACACTTGGTATCCCAAAATAAGTCTTCATTTATTTATTTTTTTATTTCAACTTTTAAAAGATCATTGCTGTAATTCATTTGTTATTTAATTAAACAAGACATTTTTCTCACAATTAAGCATAGTTTTTTAGTGTTATCATCCTATAATCTAATCTCTGCCTTACTAAAAGTAATAACTCACCCAGTTTGTAATGGGAGGTACAGATCCTGGACGTTTTGATGCACCACACATGGCACAACAGTTGTGCTCGTCAAATACTGAAGTAAAAATAGAAAATGACCAAGTTTAATTTTAGAGCATCTGTACACCATGCCTGTGAATCTTTAAGGCCAGTAAGTAGCCATATTTAAATTATTACATAATCTAGTCAAACAAATATGTATCATTTTGTAATGTAAGAACTTTTTCTGCAAGTGGGGGTGCGATTCACATACCTGATGCCTGTAGGATCTCGAGGACCAGGTCACGTCTGTCTTTTTCCATTTCCTATTCAGTGGTACCAAATTCCATATTTGGGATGTGGGGGAAGGATTTCATAACTGGTTTGGCCATCTAAAAAGAAACAAACACAGAGAAACCCTATACAACACCTTTTTAAATGATGCCATCTTTTACACATGCCATGGCAATTTAGAAAAAAACATACAACATGTACTAGTTACACACTGGAGTGATTAAGCCATCTCCACTTTAATTGGATGTGGAATGTAGTTATTGGTGAAATAATTTCATTACCTTGACTACTATAACACCACAGCTATTGCCATCCTGGTGGACTGGATGAGACATTACTCCCCCTTTCCATTTAACATCCAACCAATCTGTCAAGCCATGGCGTGGGCCACATCTTTAAATACTCTCTGAAATTACATTTTATTATTAAATATTTAACCAATTTACAAATAAATTCATTCAGATGTGCATCTATACATTTATTATTTACAAGTGCTACCCTGACTAAATTTACTGTTGGAATAATTATATTTATAGATGCACAGTGCTTACTGTAAATATAGCAAGTAAAAGTAATAATTTTTTAAATTTGATAAAAATGTAGTTGATATAATTTACTACAAAAAATGTTATAGCATCTTACTGCAGTTTTTTAGCTGCATCATGTGAGTCTTTCAGTTCTGATGTGCATGCTGGGTTCAGGAAACACAGTGCTGTTGACTGCATTTGCATACTGTGAAGAAATATAATTGAATTCAGAAATAATAATGTAGTTCAATGTAATGATTTTAAGGATAATTATTTATTTAAATGTAGCCTGGCGAAACTGAACCAGCACAGGACACAAAAATGTCTTTTGGGTTTTTTATTCTGAAAATTTAAAATTGGGGTTCAATAAAAATAAAATAGTTTCAGGGAGTTCTCCCCTATAAGCACAGTCCCAACACATTCAATGTTTTTCAAGTCGTTCAATCTGAGAGGCTGTACATCTGAGCCTCAGCTTCAAGTACAAATAAACTTAAAATTTAGAACTAACCAAAATGTCTAGTATCAAACAGCAAGCAAAAAAAAAAGAAACAAAAAGCTGTTCACTAAACATACAAAAATAACTGTGGTGGCTCTTCTGACTGTTTGATGCATTCACTCAAGAACAGATTATCTTGTGGCAGACTTCACACAGGTCACACTAAACATCTCTCAACATTCTGAATTGAACAATCAGATGCACCTAAACATAACGTGCTGCAGCCGACGGTCTGACTTCCTGGTTTTTCTTCACCGTTATCTCTCCTTATCCCCAAAAAATGCCCGTAAATGGCAGTGCCATCTAGTGGCGTACATAAAAATTGCATGTACTACTCCCACCTGGCTACATAAATAAATATAATTTATGATAAACTCCCAGTGATTTGTCATTTTTTCCTTGTAAACAATCACGTTTATTGTAAATGATAAGGATAACTGTTAAATAAGTATCATTTACTACGTATAAATGCGATTGTTTACTAGGAAAAATGACAAATCACTGGAAGTTTATCATAAATTATACAGTACTTATTTAAATAAATAATTATCCTTAAAATCATTGCATTGAACTAGATTATTCCTTACTATAAACTTCCAGTGATTGTTGTTTACAAAGAAAAATGATAAAAGTGCCTGGTAGTTGCTAAATTAATCCTACAAAAAGATGTGGAAATACTGAAAAGAACTACTAATGGGCACAATTTATATAAAATAACACATGCAATACACAATAGGGAAATCAAAATATATTTGATATGCTAAAACATATTTTGACACATTTCATACTTTTGTCATTTTAATTTTCCTGAAAATATATGTATAACAAAGGGATTTTTGAACAACATTTTTTACAATATGTACAGTATCCTCAAATACACATGGTCTAACAATGTAAACATCGTAAACTTGACCATTTTTGTCAAAACATTTCTACAATGTGTATAGTATATCCTCCAAAAACATTTATTACCATCCTTGAAACCATATATTAGCTTTTCTTTTTGTTGTACTATTAAATTATTTCTCCAATTAAAAGACAAATAAAACAAAAATAAAAATAAATAAAACACAATGCATTTTTAATTACTTAAGCTTAAGAGCTGTATAAACCTATGGGCTAGCCATGCGAAAACCTGACAATTGTTTGACAAATAAAGTGAACAAAATTTAATATTTTACGGTCAATATAGAATACGTT
>JAAGKR010004797.1:0-28994 GCA_011419295.1 Clarias macrocephalus | reverse complement strand
TCGACTCACGACTACTGACCTCGGCCAGTTCTTCATCCACGAGCTACTTCTCGCGAACTCCGCGCTTCCGAATTTCTGCCGCAGTGACCATTCAGAGAAACAGCAAGCGCTCACTCACCACTTCCGCATTCCCGACGCGGACTCAGCAAGCGCTCACTCACCACTTCCGCATTCCCGACGCGGACTCCATTCAGAGGAACAGCAAGCGCTCACTCACCGCTTCCGCATTCCCGACGTGGACTCCATTCAGAAAAATAGCGAGCGCTCCTCACGACACTTCCGCATTCACGGATCCCATTGGTTAAAAGCGCTGCACTCACTCTCTACAAACGCTCGTTCTGCACTTGGATCCTACACCGCCACGCCCCCCGTGACAGTCATGTTTCATGGAAATGCAAGATCAACTTTAATTAAAGCTGCTATTAATACACATGAATACACATTAATACATCTGAAATAACGAGGTGGCAGTTTTTGCAACAAATCTACTTCATCAGGGTTTACACACCCCAGATCAAGGTTTAATTTTGACTGCAGAGGCAAATGCTTTGGTTATGACTTTGAAATTCATTGAATCCACATCATGAAATTATTTCCTAATAACACATTCAAAATCATGTCTCGAAGCATGAGAAAAAAGTTAAAACATATCATCCAACAATCGTCGAAAACTTAAGTAATTTTATCATAATTTACTGTTGGATACCAGAACACTCAGGAATCTCTGGTAATGAGCAAGCAGACAAAGCCGCCTAACAAGCTTAAAAAAAAAAAAGGATAAATTATCTAAAATAATAATAATAATAATAATAATAAAATGCTATCTATGCCTTTTAAAGATCTGAAACCAACTTCAAATGTATACATCAAAAGTAAACAGCAATTAGATTGGGATAAATGTCTAAATTACAAATTACATGAAATAAATACTGATGTTCGAACAAAATGTTTTTCAAAATGTACATTTCCTTTTAATAATCATTGGAATCAAGTCATTTATACAAGATGCAGAGTAGGACACTCAATAGTGAAACACCAGTGTTCATCACCATGTAAAACTCTTCTGTCTGTCAAACATATTTTATTTGATCAATTCTGTTCCTCTTGTGAGGAACCTGTTATACTGTTACAGTTTTGAAAGTTTTTAAACAAGTAAATCCAAATTTAGGAGGCAAATTTTAGTGGAAAGAGTACTAAAATTTTGTACTCAAGTAAAAGTAGTTACTTCAGTGAAATTTTTACTGAAGTACAAGTAAAGTTACCATTATAAAAATCTATTCAAGTAAAAGTAAAAAGTAGCTCATGAAAAAATTTACTGAGTAAAAGTAAAAAGTAGCTCATGAAAAAATTTACTGAGATACTTTTTTTTTTAAACAGCGGGGGAGGGATGAGGCATTCTAGCATAGTTCAAAAAAGATCTAAAACTAGTTGTTTTTAACTGAAGGAACACCTTTACATAATAAAGCTGTTGTCTTTCTTGTGCTTGAAAATCAAAATGGTCACTTAAATATGGCGTTACGTCCCAGTCTAGCGTTGGGCCGTACAGCAAAAGAATGGTTCAGGGTTCTATTTTAAACTGTATGGAAATGGTGGTATATGGCAGAAAGAACTAGAACCAGTTATTAACTGATGAAATAATGAGGTTTGTATTGCTTTACAAAAAATACACACACACACACACACACACACACACAGGAGGAGGAGGATCAGATTCAGGGTGGACCCAGGCCAAAATAATAAATAAAATGGTATTTATATTTAGTAGCTAGATTACCTGCAAAAAAATAAAATAAAATAAAATAAAATAAAATACAGGTACCTTCCCTGACTCCCTAAAACAAAAACAGTGAATAAATTCTCTCTTCCCAAAATAAATGGCAGCCACGCCCCTACTGCTGAGTGCACAAACATACGGTGAAATTATCTACAAATATATACAAAGACCAACCAAACCAAAGGGGCAAAGCAATAATCAAAGTCAATGGGAGGCAAAATGTCAAAACCAGATCAACAAGCAAATATCAAAACGGCAAAATCACAATCTCTTTCCTCTTTCCCGCGTCTCTCTCCGGTTTATATATGGTCGCGCTGGTTGATGACGTCACTCTCAGGGCGGAAGCGACCGTGTGGAAGGTCAGGTAGATGCCGAGGTGGGGACAGTCAGAAAACCTGGAGTGGAGTCTGGAGCGGCGCGCGACCAGGAAACGATACACACACACGCGAGCGCAACGAAGCATTTATACAAAGCATAATATTTATATTATTTTTGCATTTTCATTCATTTGTTTTCCTCAGTAGCGAATATGATTTAAAATGTAGCGAATTACAATACTTCAAACAAAACATAATTAAGTAAAATGACAGATTTTAAAAGCTACTTTAAAAAGTAGAAGTACACAAAAAAAAAATACTCAATTACTGTACAGTGACGCGAGTAAATGTAATTTGTTACTTTCCACCTCTGGGCGGCATGGTGGGGTAATGATTAGCACTGTCGCCTTGCACCTCAAAGGTCTGGGTTCGATTCCATGGAGTGCATGGAGTTTGCATGTTCTCCCCGTGCTTGATGGGTTTCCTCTGGGTACACCGGTTTCTTCCCACAGTCCAAAGACATGTAGGTTAGGTTAATTGGCATTCTAAAATTGGCCGTAGTGTGTGAATGAGTGTGTGCATGTGTGTGCTCTGCGATGGATTGGCACCCTATCCAGGGTGTACCCCGTCTTCTGGGAGAGGCTTCAGGCCCCCGTGACCCTGAAGAAAAAGAAAGAAAATGTCTAAGTCTTTTGAAATAAAGCTTTTTTGAAGTAAGGGTTTTGAGAAATAATTAAATACAACACGTTATTTCAACCAAACTCTAAAACACGTCTCACACACAGCCATGGTGCACTGGTTTGGCTTTATACACAGTGGTCTGTAAACACTCAACACACCAGTTTGTCTCAGATGGGCCAACTGGGGCCCTTCTCCTCTTTCTGAAATGCAAAAAATTTTTTGTTGTTTAAACGTTTACCTTATTGATTATGTGAATTCGTTCCTGGATGATTTTGCCAGAGTGTTTCACTGAAATTTGCTTCTGGTTTCCAATTTTTTTTTCCTGTTGCTTTTTTAGTAAGAAAAGTGGTTACTAACTTCCTGATTGACTTCATATTGAGTGATGAGTAATGTTTTTTTTTCCCCCAACATCCAGATATTGACATTGAGATCAATGAGATATGAATCTGAGATGATGCAAGAAAGCAGACTTACTGTGTACTCGTACAAACACGTAGGATTGTGATCTTTGTTCTTGTCTGAATGTTCTTTTTTTTTGTTCTTCCAATTTATAGCTGGAGACCATGAAGGACACTAAAGAATGGTATTGGTAAGTGGTACAAACTCCCAGGTGAAATCAAACTGAGAACACATTTGCATGAAAAGGTATCACGGTTATTACAGGTATTGCGTTCAAAAAAATGTCACCAGTAACCACATCCAGAAAAAGGTACTATTCTTGCGTCCACAAAAGGTACTATCCTGAAAAGTTATTAGGGGTATTACAGGTATTGCATTCAAAAAAGATACCAGTACCTTTCACATACTGGAGCAGCAGGGGAGTGCCTCTTCACGGTGAGGGCGGTGCGGGATGTGCTGGTATCCTTATCGTGGAGGGGGTACGGGGAGTGTCCGTAGTCTAATCGTGGAACGCGGTAAGGGGGAGTGCTCGTAGCCACATGGCTTATGTAAACAACATAAAAAAATGCAGGTGATCAGGTGACCAAAAAAGGGTACACAGGTATATGCATGACTGTTACAAGTGCGTAGGATTGTGATTTTTGTTCTTGACTGAGACTGTTCTTGATGCTCTGTATACATGTTTAACCAAAGATTTGTGACTTTACAGGGTTTTTTTTTTTTCTTCCAATTTATTCCTAGAGTATTGGTAAGTGGTTCAACCTCCCAGTTGAAATCAAAGGTTACTGGTGATCAAAGAAAACTAAAGGTGAGTGGTGTGGTTAAAAAAAAATTAAAGGTATTGGTGTTCAAAAAAGGTGATGTAGTGTTCAAAGAAAAAGTGAAAAAGGTACTGGTGATCAAAAAAGGTGATGTAGTGTTCAAAGAAAAAGTGAAAAAGGTACTGGTCGCCAGTAACCACATCCAGAAAAGGTACTATTCTGAAAAGGTATTTCGGGTATTACAGGTATTGCAAAAAAGTGGTTCAAACTCCCAGGTGAAATCAAAGAAGGTTACTGGTGATCAAAAAAATGGTGATGTGGTGTTCAAAGAAAAATGAAAGGTACTGGTGTTCAAAAAAGGTGATGTGGTGTTCAAAGAAAAAGTGAAAAAGGTACTGGTGATCAAAAAAGATAATCTGGTGTTCAAAAAAGGTGATGTGGTGTTCAAAGAAAAAGTGAAAAAGGTACTGGTGTTCAAAAAAGGTGATGTGGTGTTCAAAGAAAAAGGTACTGGTGATGAAAAAAGGTAATGTGGTGTTCAAAAAAAGTGATGTGGTGTTCAAAGAAAAAGGTACTGGTGATGAAAAAAGGTAATGTGGTGTTCAAAAAAGGTGGTGTGGTGTTCAAAGAAAAAGTGAAAAAGGTACTGGTGATCAAAAAAGGTGATGTGGTGTTCAAAGAAAAAGTGAAAAAGGTACTGGTGATCAAAAAAGGTAATGTGGTGATCAAAAAAGGTGATGTGGTGTTCAAAGAAAAAGGTACTGGTGATGAAAAAAGGTAATGTGGTGTTCAAAAAAGGTGATGTGGTTTTCAAAGAAAAGTGAAAAAGGTTCTGGTGTTCAAAGAAAAAGTGAAAAAGGTCCTGGTGATCAAAAAAGGTAATGTGGTGTTCACAGAAAAAAAAAGGTTACTTTGATGTTCAAGATGTTTTTTTTTCCAACAAACAACTAAAAAGGTAAAGGTGATGCTTAAAAGAACAAAGGTGACCAAACAAAAACGATGGAAACTTAAAGGGGGTGTGGTTTAATTTCATGTACTTCAGGTCTTCTTGTTTTGTCTCTGTGCAGGTCTCGATGTACATCACGGTACCGCCATCGCCCCTTACACACACCCAGGTGCACGGCAACGTTCTGGTGAGCAGTGTGAAAGTTTCCTCTCATGGGGGGATACTGTACCTGCGCGCACAAGTATACAAACATGACTTGGTTAAAAATATGTGTAAAAAAATGGGTTTGCGTAGTCCAAGAAATAGTACAGATTCATAAGAAAATGTGTTTATTGTTGTTGTTGGTTCTTTCTGTGACCTAATAATATGAGTTACACTGAGTTATTTTCATATTCCTTTTTTCCCCTCCAGATGATGACCATGTCTTCCTGTGTGGGAAGTGTAAGAAGCAGTTCAACTCCTTGCCAGCATTCTTGACTCACAAAAGGGAGCGGTGCTCCGTGATGTGATGGAGGAGTGGAAGAGGATTCCAGTGGCAACCTGTGAAGCTCTGGTGAACTCAATGGCCAAGAGAATTCAAGCCGTGCTGGAAAATTATGTTGGCCACACAAAATATTAACATTTCACATTTTTACTTAGGGGTGTACTCACTTTTGTTGCCAGGGGTTCAGCTATTATTGGCTGTATTTTTCTGTATAGTTCATTCTGAACTAATTTAAGCTTGTTTATGCACCTACTGTAGTTGAACAACCAGACAGTAAGGCGTTACAATAGTCTAAGTGATAAAAGCATGAAATACTTTTTTCTGCATTGTTTAGTGACAATATATTCCATAACTTGGCAATATTTCTGAGGTGAAAGAATGCTATCCTGGTGATATTGTCTACATGAGCTTTGAATAAAAGACTAGAATCTATAATCACACCAAGGTCTAGATAGAACAGAAAGGCCATTCAAAGTTACATTGTGATCTAAAATCTTGTTTCTAGCTGCATGCAGTCCTATGACTAGAACGTCTGTCTTATCAGGATTAAGCAGAAGGAAATTAATTAGCATCCAGTCTCTTATATCCTTTATGCATTGCTCAACTTTAGAAAGCTGTATTTTCTCATCTGTTTGTGCTGAGATGTATAACTGTGTGTCGTCAGCATAACAATGAAAGCTAATATTGTGCTTTCGGATTATGTTGCCCAAAGGAAGCATGTAAAGGGAAAAAAGCAGTGGAACTAAAACCGAACCCTGTGGAACACCAACCTTCAGTACAGAACATACAGAATAACATTTAAATCTACATATTGATGCCTCGATCTGTGTGAGAAAGGCGAACATGGAAAGGTAGTGAGTGAGTCTTTTAATCTCTCTATACGTTTTGATGAGTTTGATCCCTAAATAACTGGATGCTACTTGTCTATGCAATCTACCTCCTGAGAAGCTCATGTATCACACTTGCAAATACTGTATAAGGATGTAAATAATATGACATTCTTTAATGTAGCCCAAGAATTGTTTTATTTTTATTTAGACATAGAAACTAGGGTAGATATTTATCGATTTTCACTAGGTGAAATGTAGCCTTTTTTTTAGTTGTTTATATATTATTCTTATATATATATTTTAGTTGTGTATGTATAAATATGTGTAAAATTACACCGATCAGCCATAACTTTAAACCCACGAGCCTAATATTGTGTTTCAGTACAACTCAAATGAGATCTGGGGAATTTGGAGGCCTAGTAAACAACTTTGAACTCTTTGTCATGTCCCTCAAACCATTCCTGAAGAATTTTTTACATCACTTCATGGCAACTATACAGTATTCTCTAATCAGAGTGGCCCTTTTCAGCTGGACAATGCGTCCTGACATGCTGCAGACATTGTTCAGGTATGGTTTGAAGAACATGATGGAGAATTCAAGGTGTTTTCTCCTTTCAGTGGTGAGTGACAGGGGCTCTGGCCACCCCTACTCACTGTTCTTTTCTTTCCATTGCCTTGATCTTTCTTTTTTTATTTCTTTCCCTATGTCTTACCTTCCCATTCTTTCTTACTTTCCCTTCTCAAACTGTCTTCTTCCTGCCTTCTCTCCCTCCTCTTCTCATTCTTTCCTCCTTTCTTTGTTCTTTCTTTTTTTCTTTCTTTCTTTTCATTCCCTTCTTAAACTCTCCTCATTCTGTCCTACTTCATTACCGTCTTCCTTCATTCCTTGTTCTTTCTTTCTTTCCTTCTTTCCATACCCATCTCAGCCTGTCTTTCACTTTCTTTCCCCCTGTGATTTTCTTTTATATCATACATACATACATACATACATACATACATACATACAACAATATTGTGATTGTGATATATGTATTATTCAATAATGCTTGTTTAGTTTGTTACTGTGTCTCATGGACAAATCATCCCAGAAGTACACAGTTGGTATTGTGTTATTGTTTTTTTCTTGCTCACACGCAGTTTGATCTCACACGCTGATTTAATCTGTTTTATGTTTGCCTGGGCCTGAAAAGACGGTAAAGCTACCACATTCATTAATAAAATAATAATTTGAAATTAAATTTGAGTTGAGCCATTTATGACACCACTTTAATAAAAGTAGGAATTTAGTAGGATCCTATATCTCTTGAATCAAACATGATACCAATCTTCATGTTGTGATGGTCAATAATTACAATGATACTATACATGTTTAAAATCTACACATATTCTATATGTATAGATCTCCCAACCTCATTCTACTTCACAAAACTGCCCTAGTTTTTAATCCCAGAAACTGCAGTTATTTTTTGTAAGGGACATTTAAGCATTTCTATTTTACAAATTTATGGCAGAGTAGTAGAGGTTGATGTTATCGTTTTCCTTGCACACGCTTCTGTTTGCTTTTGTCTGGAAATAAGTTAAAGCTGACACTGGCATTCTTTAATAAATCAAGAATTCACAATCACAAACTACAACTGAGCCACACACTTTTAGTAAGATCCTATTTCTCTTGAACTAAAACAATAAACATGATGCCCGTTCACATACTGTGATGGTCAGTAATTATAATGTTATCACACATGTTTGAAAGCTGTAGATGGTCTATATTTCAAGTCTCCTGACCTCAGATGTTTTATCCAGGTAAACTGTACAAATTAATCAGCATACTATGCATCCTTAGCGCAGGGTTTTTATGGTATTTATCAGGAACAAAAATAATAATAGTGAGTTGTACCATACATTAATATTACAATAATGTCAGAAAATAAATATTTTTTATTAAATAACTGCTAATTTAAAAGATTTTGGAACAGACCCAATGCTGAGTGAAAAAATTATTATTTTCAACAGGGGTTCTGTTATAGGATCTAATCAATTTTATTCCTATTATTTACAACTTTATTATTTAAAAAGTTCATGAAGTCCTCACTACTACACAATGTTGTTGTGGAGATTTCTGCAGTGGTCTTATTTCTGGTAAATTTGTCAACTGTATTTTTGTTAATTTCCATAAGAGTGGAGACATACGTTGATCTAGCTACACTAAGAGCTTTTCTATAGTTCAGGATGCTCTCATTCCATGAAACTGAATTTGAAATACTAACAATTTAGTTTGACACCATTTACGCTCTAATTTCCGAGCGGTCTGTTTTAAAGTGCGTGTGCGATCATTATACCAGCGAGCGAGTTTCTTATCTCTAATAATTTTTATTTTAACTGCAGCTACGTTAGCTAAGGTATAACGGAATGTCGACTCTAAATATTTAGTCGCCTCTTCGAGTTCTGTGGAGTCAGATGGCGATCCAATCAAATTTGGTAACTCTGGGAGGGTTACTGATGAAGCTCTGTGTTGTAGTTGATGTGAATGTATGTTTAATAAGATAGCGTGGCGTTGTGCGTACATTATTACTATGACCCACTTTAACTGAGACCAGATAGTGATCTGAGATAACTTCAGATTGTGGAATAATGCTATATTAGCCTTTCGCTAATAACATCGTTAGAATGTCGCTAACATGATGCTAGAGTGCTTAGCATGTTGCTAGCATGACTCCAATAACATAAAATGGAAACTTCCACAGGGATTTTGAAACGGAACCTAACTGTGGATCCCATTGTCGTAGAGACACGGGGGTTTCTTCAGAAAATGTACCTCTCTAGTTTTTATCTTTAACAGTGGCAGGAATTCAGTAGGTTGGTTACATGCCGACCAAATGTAGGTCTCATTCTCCCTCATCTTCCCAGGCGCTCTAAAAGACAATTTTCCAGACAAGCCTTTCTTAAAACATGTAATGAATCCTTCCTTGATCATATCTTCACATGTTTTGTGTCTTAAACTCTCCATCCGCTTTATTTACTACTTCCACACACTTTCTATTCAGCACATTTACATCACATTATGACATAAAAGCTAATGATGACACTGCCTACCATTACATTCAGTCTGAGATGCCTGTGACACGCTCACAGTATGACATAAAAATTGATGACGCTGCCTAATATTCTTGCCTAATAATACAGTAGAAATGGTTATGCTTCTAGTATAGTAAAGATTGTAAAATATAGTAAAGATTGTACATTAATAAGTTCTGTCAACTGATAAAGCATTCTGTAATATGGTTCCTTAAAACCAATTAACAAGTTTGCATAACATAATTTTGACTTGTTAGCTACCATCACTTGACTAATCACATGATATATAGAGGGGTTGGACAATGAAACTGAAATGCCTGGTTTTAGACCACAATAATTCATTAGTATGGTGTAGAATAGTGGCCAGGTCACTATGTGATGCTGGTGGAGGAAAACGTTTCCTGACTTGCTCCTCCAAAACACCCCAAAGTGACGCAATAATATTGAGATCTGGTGACTGTGCAGGCCATGGGAGATGTTCAACTTCACTTTCATGTTCATCAAACCACTCTGTCACCAGTCTTGCTGTGTGTATTGATGCATTACCATCCTGATACACTGCACTGCCTTAAGGATAGAATGTTTGAACCATTGGGTGCACATTGTCCTCCAGAGTGGCTTGGTAGTCCTTGGCAGTGACGCTCCCATCTACAGTAGCACAAGTCTTGGGCCTAGGGAAGGCCAGGATATTGCAGGTATGCTTCTTGGGGGCTTCTCCACACCGTAACTCTACCGGATGTGGGAAAGACAGTGAAGTTGGACTCATCAGAGAACAATACATGTTTCACAGTGTCCATGGCCCAAGATCTTTGCTGCTAGCACCATTGAAATCGACGTTTGGCATTGGCATTGGAGTGACCAAAGTTTTGGCTATAGCAGCCCGGCCATGTACATTGACCCTGTGGAGCTCCCAATGAACAGTTTTTGTGGAAACAGGAGAGTTGAGGTGCACATTTAATTCTGCAGTGAGTTGGGCAGCTGTGGTTTTATATTTTTTGGATACAATGCGGGTTGTTAGCACCCGGACGGCCCCTTCAGGCAGCTTCCTCTTGCTTCCTCAGTTACTCCTGTTGGATATGGTTCATCCTTCTTGGTGGTATGCTGACATTGCCCTTGATACCATGGCTCTTGATACATCACAAAGACTTGCTGTCTTGGTCACAGATGTGCGAGTGAGATGCGCACCAACAATTTGTCGTCTTTTGAACTTTGATATGTCACACAATGTTGTGTGCTCTGCAATATTTTTAGCAAAACGGTGCTATTACTCTGCTAATTACACCGTCACACTCTGCTCTTACTGGTGGAATGTGCAATCAATGAAGATTGGCCACCAGGCTAGTCAAATTTAGCCAGGAAACCTGCAACACTAAATTGGTCAGTGTTTCAGTTTCATAGTCCAACCCCTGTATATACATTTGTGTTCAAAATAATAGCAGTCAAACATCAGTAACCAGATCAATAATTGTTTTGGGGAGAAATTATATTTCTTCAAGGCAAATATTTTACTTGTAGATGTACTGGAGTAATAGAAAACCAACAGACCCAACAGTCATGACTTGCATGCATCTGATTCCGTGTAATTGAATCAATAATTGAAAAGGGGCTTGTTCAAAATAATAGCAGTGTGGAGTTCAATTAGAGGGGTAAATTATTCTGTGAAAAACAGGTGTCAAACAAGTTCCACTATTTAAGGATAAATGCAGAAAAGGTTGTCCTGTGCATTTCTCTCTGAAAATCAGATTAAAATGGGTTGTTCCAGACATTGTTCAGAAGAACAGCGTACTTTGATTCAAAAGTTGATTAGAGATGGGGAAAACATACAAAGAAGTGCAGAAAATGACAGGCTGCTCTACTAAAATGATATCAAATGCTTTAAAATGGAGATCAAAACCAAAAAGAAGTGGAAGAAAACCAAAAACTACCATTCAAATGGAGTGAAGAATAACAAATTTGGCAAAGACTCAGCCAATGATCAGTTCCAGCATGATCAAAGAACATGTAAATTTACCGGTGAGTACTGTTACTATTAGAAGATGGCTTGGTAAAGGCAAGCTATCAGCAAGAAGCCCTCACTGAAGAAGTTACAGTTCGCCAAGTGTCTTTTTGGGTCTAGAGGCCGCAGACAATTTGTCAGACGACCCCCAAACACAACCATGGAGGCACAAGCATCATGATTTGGGGATGCTTCTCATACTATGGTGTTGGGTCTATTTAACACATTTCGGGGATCATGGATCAATTTGAGTACATCAGAATACTTAAAGAGGTCATGTTGCATTATGCCGAAGAGGAAATGCCCTTGAAATGGGTGTTTCAACAAGACAATGACCCCAAACACACCAGTAAGCAAGCACCATCTTGGTTCCAGACCAACAAGATTAAGGTTATGGAGTGACCAGCCCAATCCCCAGACCTTAATCCAATAGATACACTTGTGGGCTGACATTAAAAATACTGTGTCTGAGGTAAAAACCAAGAAATGCAGAGGAATTGTGGCATTTAGTACAATTGTCTTGGGCTGGAATATCTGTTCAAAGTTGCCAGAAGTTGGTTGACTCTATGCAGCACAGATGTAAAGCAGTTCTCCAAAACCATAGTTATACAACTAAATATTAGTTCAGAGGTGCACAAGAAAGATTAAACTTCAAGCATTTTTGTTTAAATGGTAAATTCATCACTTTGTAAAGAATTTTTTTTGTTGTTGAACAAACTAATATTTGTTTTTCTTCACTTTCTGTAAGCTAATAATACATTTAGCACATTATCATTTATGTTGTGATTCAGAATAGAATGTGCAGGGTATCCTATGCATTTGTTGTTTTAAATTAAAAGTTATTATATGGATATGGAGCTTTACTCACTTTTTTCAACACACTGCTATTATTTTAAAGACAACTGTATAAAAAAGAATTTCTGTGTGGCTAGTGGCCGGTGTTTGCACAGGTAGTCACACTGAGTAGGCGGCGTCATCATCAACTTTTATGCCATGCTGTGATGCAACAGTAAACTGTAATTTAATGTAACTTTTGTCATACTGTGACTGTACCACGGGTGTTACTCGCCAAATGTAAGAGTAGCGAAAACAGGTCCTTCAGACTGAGCTCATAGCTGCTGAAACCACATATCAGACTGTAGAGTGTCTATAGTGCCAGCATGTACGACGAGCGAATTAAACCCTAGATCAGACTGCAAAGCGTCTACAGTGCCGGCATATACGTTGAGCGAATTTAAACCCTAGATCAGACTGCAGAGTGTCTACAGTGCCAGCACATACAACAGGCAGAAGTGAGGGCTGCGAAAACATTGGAGCAGCGTGAGGAGCAGCAGCGAGTTGACCGCACTTTCCAGTTGCAGGTAATGGTAGCATGCAGGCGTAAGGAGTGCACACGGGCGGAGCCACAGGTAACCTCTAGGTTACACTGAACAAATGGTTGACACATATCTACAGTATATAAAACATAATATATGATTGTCATCTGATCTGAAGTGTCAGGCTAAATCAACTCAGATCAGTTTAGATTATTTACAAAATCAATCATTAATATTTTAAATAATGTTTATGGTGTTATCCACTAGAGGATGCTCTTCACTCAAACTCTATAAAATGGATTTTTAAGGCCAAAATTAGGTACAATTTGAGTACATGGCTCTGAATAAAGTGATTCATATGCATATAAAATAGTTTAGTTTGCTCATCATAACACTTAGATGTTTTATTAATATTCAATGCCATTGTTGCGTTAAAAATACTTAAAACATATCCAGAATCCTATAAAGGCCTGATCAGCATCCTATATTCTCCTCATACCCGGACTCTTCTGCTGTGTACATTACAATTCCTACAGAGAGTTTCCCTTAATTCATAGCTGATACTATTTGTACCATATCATTAATGTTCATTAATTAAATCAATTGTATTATTTTTAATATTTAACTTGTCATTATAATAGGTATTCTAATCCAAGAATCCAACCCTCGTCCAGGAGTAACCCCTGTTAGTATGCTCCAGGTTTAGGAACTTTAATACTGTTGAAATAAGACAAGCTGTGTTCTGTGCAATCTTGTGCGCATGCGTGGTCTGTTTTTCACGGCACTATGAAAGCAGCGCTGTGATTGGTCAGTTAAGACTCCTGACGAATGGGGTGACCGGACGAGAGACGGGTGAAACGCCTAGTGAAGCGTGGGCTGTGTCCTAAACCGCACAATGCCGTAGTGAATAGTGAGTGCTTATTCAGGGGCTGAGATAACGAAGTTGTAAATGTAGACTTCCCCAGACTGTGAAAGTCCACTCCAGAAGACATGTTTTTCTAGTTAGTTATGATTATATGATTGGGTTGGGTGTTTTCTGTACGGGGTCATCGTGATTATTTTTTAATTAATGACTGATTAACTGGCTTGTGTTTAGTTTAGAGAAGATCCAAGGATAAAAGGTTTTCTTTGTATCGTCGGAAATTGCGTCTAAGTGACCGCCTCTAATTAAAAAAAAAAAAAAAGTCTTACATTTCATATCCACTACAAATCCTGCCGTGGATTAGTAGACTTTGCCCCATCAGGCTATTGCGAGGCGGTAAAGCTGCCCCGTTATTACGCGCATCCCGCTTCCACCTCTCTCTCTCTCTCTCTCTCTCTCTCTCATCTCACACAGACACACACCCATTGAAACAGCGGGAGCACGGAGCCAAGGACGTCCATCCACACGGAGGAGGTACGATTATCATATCGGATACATTGTTTGTTCTTGCTCTATTCGGCGAAATATCAAAGCCGACGTGATGCTGCGTGTTTCTTTGCGCTTTTATATGTGTGACGTTTGTGTACAAAGCTAGTTAGTACAAGGTAAGTAAGTTCAGGTGGGAGGGGGCTCTCTTTTCCTGATGAGAGCTCGAGGAAGATTTTGGTGTCACGTGACACGCAATGGTTTCCGTGTGGAAAGTGATTGTCTTAACATGATGGAGAGAAAAGTTACAGCCGGAGCAACACGTGTTACTGTTACAGAATACCGAGATCTCCTTATATGGTAAAATAGGTTCTAATAAATATCAAGGAAATCCATGCCACTTCATAAGGTAGGGTTATTATTTCTGTCACTGTGAATACTAATAAGCAGGATTGTCATGGATCTGGTGCTTTTTCCAGAAACATTTTGCAGAAATGACACAGATAACAATGCTTAATGTGTGATCTCTGAAGTATTATTCTTTATTTCTTTCATAAACTGAACTAAAGTTTTATTTTCTTTGGTTAAATGGTTCAGGTTAAAAAGAAGCCTGAGTGACCTGTTGAGTTAGAGAAATAGGAGTATTCACAATATCTTAGATTATTTATAATATATCTTTTTTATGATGTTTGAAAGTGTGTGCGTGTGTGTATAAGCTACATAACACCTGCCTAATATTGAAAAAAAAAAAAAAAGATTTCAGAACACAGTGATGGCGGCAAAGTACATTACAGTGATGCACTTCGTGTTCTGACAGCTTTCTATCACAACCAGTATTAACCTGATCTACACTATTAACTTGATCTACACTAGCTCTTCTATTGGATCGAATACATGGTACAGCCTTCGCTCCCCATGTGCATCAGTGAGTGGTTTCCTTCCTTGCATGACTCTTCACTAATGCAGAACAAGGAAATCCCACAAGAATGCGTGTACATGCTGGTTCCAATAGATAGGTGTCAGAACACGCAGGTAATTACTGTTTTGTAGGTAAAACGAGTGACCTACTCAATATTAAGAAGGTGTTCATAATGTTATGCCTGATCTCTCGCTCTTTTCTTACTCTCTGTGTGTGCTCATTTATTTCTATGTTCCATACATAACATTTTATTTATTGTCTTTCTTGCACAGTTTTCAAAATTATAAACTGAAAGTTACAAATAGTTGATCTGGCTTACTCTCACAAATTTATCTCAGTTGTCTCAGATGTTTCCTTACAGTATGTGTGATTGGGAACTTGCTAGCACAGCATGTCAGAAAATGTAAACACACCACCCAGTCATATGTAGCACTTGGCAAGACATATTTCACACTTTATCTCCATGAGAATGTGGCTACTTCTGTTGAGCTGCAGTTTGCTTACATAAAACGAAAGCATAAACTATTTTAAAAATTATATTTTAATAATAGTATGTAATGTCACATTATATACTATTACATTACTTGTCCATTTAATGAGACATAGAACTAGATTTAGGTTTTAGTTCTCAGGCTCAGGCTGTGTGCACTTTTTCTTCAGGTATAAAACTATCCCTAAGACACCAGAACAGCAGTAACTAAATTCTTTTGTCTATGTAAACAAAGTTGACCTGTGGTTTATGCATCAGGTTCTTATCGTGACTACATTTGATGACACTGGATTAGTTACCTTGTACCTGTTCAGTAAAACCTGTTGTTAAATTTCTATATATGACATTAGAGCAAAAATGAAGTGTGAATTCAAATGAATCTCTGCTTTTTTTTTTTCTTTTTTCCCCACAGAGTAAAAACATGGAAATCTTTAACCACAGACTGAACAACTATATTGACTCATGGATGGGTCCCAGGGGTAAGTTATCCCCCCATTCCTGCCTTAAATTAAAATTGAAGCCTTTTGTGTGAGCAAAGCAGTGTTCGAGTTCAAAACTGACGTTCAGCTCACACCTTCTTGAGTACATGGTTTTCTTCTGTCTCTTTAACATGCACTTGTTGACCTTTCCTTCTCATTTTTTTAATACAGTTCATGAAACTCATGTTTATAAGATATACATTTTAAGGGTGACCTGATTTACTATACTGTGTAAAGTTTCCACCTTTAATGTGATTATAGCAATCAGCAAAATTCAAGTGAAGAACTAAATAAAAAGATTTTAGAGGGAAAAGAGGGAAAACAAATAATAACCTTCTACAGTGACCAGCCCATAACTAATTTTTAACTTTATTAACACACATTTTATAATACAATACTCATTCCTTTTGGGTAAAGGGCTAACAGCTTAGCTCATCTAAGATCATCTTTTACCCAGAAAGACTGAGTATTGTATTTATCATTTAGCAATTCTATTCCACTCTTTCTTGGAAAAGAATTCCAAATCGATCAAATTGTAATGAGTAGAATTTAATGTGCACAGTGTATTTCCACAGGCTGTTGATGGAATTTAGGTCTGGATTATGAATGGGCAATCCCAAAACCTTGATTTTCTTCTTTTGATTGACCTGGATTTGAGTTGGGTGTTGTTCTCATGTGAGATTTATTTAGTTATTACCATCTTATTGTCATCTTTGGGTGTCAGACTTTTATAGTGGTCATGAAACCAGGAATGTGACCAACTATGTTGTACTGTAAGTGGCGTTTACCAGCACTACCTCATTGATAACAGGCATATGATCATTACGTGTGAACATGAGTTTGAATACAATTGGCTACAATTTGAATGCAGTTTCTTACAATTTGGGAACAAAGCCACTTCAAGTGAAATCACATATGCTGCATGTGACTTCTGTCTGTTGAGAGGAAGTTGATTAGGACATAGAAAAAACAGTACAGGAACCGATTCTGTAGTAACATTAGAGCTAATGCTAACCAAAAACACGCATGAAAAAAAAAAAGTACTTTCAAAAAGTGGTATTTTATGTCCACATTCTCAGCATACTGTGAATGCAAAGGCTGTTGACTGACATTAATTTTCTTGCCCATGAACATGGTAGGTACTAATCATTATGTTTCACATGACCTGATTAAAAAGCTTGTGTAATCTTATCTACAAACGGCTGGTGTAGGTGCAGGTCTTCTTTTCACACAAGCAGAAGTTACACTAGATAGTCCACTGCCATTGAAACACAAGACCAGTTGATTAAACATGTGCATCAATTGTGCTTCCTCCTTGGCTGGAATAATAAGCCTCACCTATAACCGTCGCTTTTGTGAAATTGATTGGACACTGTTGTTGGGAGAGTATCAGATTATCAGCCATTAACCCTAACTCTGATGATATCAGAACAGAAAAGCGTTTAATGCATTATTAAATGTACCTATTTGACAATGTGGGTTACAAAATTTGACTTTTCTATTATTTGACTGTTGTGGTTAATGCCCTTATAAAGTAGGTTAAAAGTTAACAAGGTTTTGTAATTTCAACAAGCTTAGCCAGTTTGATAAACTGAAACTGAAAGCCATTTCAGTAGGACTTTACATTAAGATTCCCTTTACTGACATTATTTAATGCAATTTATAAGCTGATCGAAACCTTGTACTTATGTCTTACATAGTTAACATGTAGGAAAAAATTAACAAATTAAAGCCAATCTTTTACAACCAGTATGTAACACACAGTAACTTGCCTTTACTCCCGTAAACCTGTTTGCTGTTCTTATCGTGACTACATTTGATGACAATAGATTAGTTACCTTGTACCTGCTCAGTAAAACCGGTTGTTAAATTTCTGTATATTTTTGTACATTTTGGTATTATTTAAAACATTTATGTTTGGAAAGCTTCAGTATCGAAATTTCAGCATTGAACTTGCAGCTTAAGTTGTAACTTTTGTAAGCATGCTGTAATTTCATTTCCATTACTACAGTGCCATGAAAAAGTGTTTGCCCTTTTTTGGATATCTTCAAACTAAATTTTAGACAAGATAATTCTATATATGGCATCAGAGCAAAGGAAAATATAAGCAGTTGATGATGATGCAATTATGTATTAAAATGTCAGGTCTGTCCCCTGCTACCCAATTGTCCCTGTTACCGAATTATTTGTATACCTAAGTATAATTGATAATTTTATCTTATTAGGATTAACGCACATTAAAGACTTACCTGGAAACTCACAAAAAACATCAGATAGTGGATGTTTTTGGAAAACGTGGGAAAGTTTGACGTTTTTGGAAAACATCATACCAACAGTCAAATATAGTGGAGGTGGGGTAACTATGAATTACGATCTTTACCAGAAAATCCTGAGGGATAATGTCTGATCATCAGGCTGTGATCAGAAACTCGGGTGATGCCCAGCTTCCATGTACTGTATGTGATTGTTGCTGTGGATCACTATTGTTTCAAAATCATAGCTTGCCGTGGCTCTGACATACAGATCATTAAAAGCTATAGCTTTAGTGCAAATCTTTTGAGGATGTTAAAAAAAATTTGTATCACGTGTCGGGAAGCTGCAAACCACTATGAGTCACCCCACCATACCCAAATCAATAGGCCTTTAGTTTGCTTCCTCCGTATCTCTAAAAAAAATGCTGTTTTGTTAAGACTGTGGTTTGTGTCATGTTTTTTTTTTCATGTGCTTTCTGGGGTGTGGTCATGGAACTGTCTCTCTCTCTCTCTCTTTCTTTCTCTCTCTCTTTTTTTAATGTTTCCATCATTCTGTGTAATTTCCTGATGTTCTTACAGTGTCTATAAGTTGTCTTATATTAATATGTCTTATTACTATTATTCCTGGGAAAAATAAAACTTGGGTTGACTTTAGTAAAACTTTTTTTGAAAGCTGCTACATAACCTTCTTTTATAAGCTTCAAACTTCCAAGTTTTGAGCACAGCATGAAACGTAGCTGCCAGATTTTCAAGCAAAAGATGATGCTTTTTGAGCCAATTGCATCCCTTCTTTGATTATTTTATCAGTGACACAAAGATACTTTCTGTGCAGTACAGTGGTTGACACAAGTGGTTTGAATGTTCAAAGGATTTTTTTGGAGAATGTTTAAGCCAAGTAAAGGATATTTATACTCCGTAACTGCCATTGCAGTCTCTCCAGCTGTACTGTATTAGAGGTATACAGGGGTTGGCAATGAAACTGAAACGCCCTGTTTTAGACCCCAATAATTAATTAGTAGGGTGAAGAGCCTCCTTTTGCGGCCAATACAGCATCAATTCGTCCTCAAAGTCCTGCACAGTGGCCAGAGGGATTTTGAGTCATTCTTGCAGAATAGTGGCCAGGTCACTATGTGATGCTGGTGGAGGAAAACGTTTCCTGACTCACTCCTCCAAAGTGGCTCAATAGTATTTAGATCTGGTGACTGTGCAGGCCATGGGAGATGTTCATCAAACCACTCTGTCACCAGTCTTGCTGTGTGTATTGGTGCATTAACATCCTGATACACTGCACTGCCTTCAGAATAGAATGTTTGGACCATTAGGTGCACATGGTCCTCCAGAATGGTTCGGTAGTCCTTGGCAGTGACGCTCCCATCTAGCACAAGTATTGGGCCTACAGAATGGTATGATGTGGGAAAGACAGTGAAGGTGGACGTATCAGAGAACAATACATGTTTCACACATACAGTTTCCACAGCCCATGATTTTCCCAGCTGGCACCACTGAAACCGATGTTTGGCATTGGCACTAGTGACCAAAGGTTTGGCTATAGCATCCTGGCCATGTACGTTGACCCTGTGGAGCTCCCGACAAACAGTTTTTGTGGAAACAGGAGAGTTGAGGTGCACATTTAATTCTGCAGTGAGTTGGGCAGCTGTGGTTTTATATTTTTTGGATACAATGCTTGTTGTTAGCACCCGGACATCCCTTTCAGGCAGCTTCCTCTTGCGTCCACAGTTAATTCTGTTGGATGTGGTTCGTCCTTCATGGTGGTATGCTGACATTACCCTGGATACCGTGGCTCTTGATACATCACAAAGACTTGCTGTCTTGGCCACAGACGCGCCAGCGAGACGCACACCAACAATTTGTGCATTGCAATATTTTATGCTGAACTGTGCTATTACTCTGCTAATTAAACATTGAGCAGTCAATGAAGATTGGCCACCAGGCTGGTCAAATTTAGCCATGAAACGTCCAACACTAAATTGGCCAGTGTTTCAGTTTTATTGTCCAACCCCTGTATGTCACTTAATGTCTTATGAAATGTTTTAGGATACTATACAATTTTGATGTTTCTCAAATACCAAAATGTATAATTTATAGTTTTACTTTTGTATAATGTATAATGTATAGTTTTACTTAGAACTATGTGGGATATTATAGTGTAAGCACTGTGGTGAAGCAAAGAAATAACGTTACAAAAAATTAAATATGCGCAAGCAATTTGTGTACAAGAGCCATGAGATGCACGTGCCACGTGTGCAATCACTTTGTCTGATTCTGTCCACTGTTTCCATAGTAAATCTCATGGGAGAGCTTTAGGCACCTCTCATCAACTACCAAAGTGAAATGATCACTGCTTTCACTCTTCTTGCTTCATTTGAATTTTTTTTTTTTTTGGCAAAACTGCAAAAATGGAGATAGCTCATTTTGCTGTCAAAATGTGCATTTGTTATGCAAATGTGGGTTATTCACTAAATCGACCCCCAGTCAGAAGTAACATGTTAAGCTCAACAATGCAGTAAAGAGATTCAATACTACCTCAGTGTGTTCTTAAAAATATATTTGTTATATTTGGCTATATTTGATAGCTTATAATAAATGCATTAATTTGTGTTATGTCTGTTACAATCTGTTTAAATGTATATTGAACACTACAAATCTGTTCGAATGATAAAACTTTGAATGTTTTTTTGGATGTTTGTGTTGTGCTCTTGATGTTTTAGATCCTCGTGTGAGAGGCTGGCTACTGCTGGACAACTATCTACCCACTCTGGCCTTCACCATCATGTACCTCCTGATCGTGTGGATGGGGCCAAAGTACATGAGGAACAGGCAGCCTTTTTCCTGCCGGGGAATCTTAGTGCTGTATAATCTGGCACTCACTTTTCTCTCCCTTTACATGTTTTATGAGGTGGGTCAAAGGATCTATTTGAGTATTGTTCGAATGATGAATAGTCATAGAATCAGTAGTATGGTATACATTATTTCCAAAATGTTCAACCTCAGAAATACAAGGTGAAAGCACATGAGCATGTTTTATGTTTATTATGATTATTCCTTTTAACATGGCCAGATCGAAGCTTTCGATAAAACCTCAACATCATAATTTACATTTTAACCTCTTGAGGTTTAATGTCTTAATTACCTTGCTAAAATTTTCAGTCTTACTCTTGAACAGTAGGAATTTTTTAAAGTATGAAGGAAATAGAGAGGTGGAAGTAATTCACCCCTCTATAGATTGTAACTACAAAAATCACCCTTGCCCTTCAGCTAATTGCATTAGATTTCTGAAGTACTTCTTATCTGTATTTGCTATTTGTGCCCTTTCGTTGTTCTGAATCAGACAGAATTGTTCCAGTGATTGTCCAGCAACGTTTTGGTCATTGTATACCATTATATACGTTGAAACACGGAAACTGTTGTTGTATACATGAAAGTTAAAAAAGGACTTAGTAAGGTGTCTGTCCAGCAAAAGACTCCACAACAGTGTCATTGCTGCTTGGCACAGTTTTTGCATGTCTCTTACTACTGCACCAGCAAGATGAACATTGTTCTTTCAAACTACTCTTAAGTGGTGTTCAGTAGAGGGAGGAGAATGTTATGTAACATGTTGTTCTAAAAACTCTCATAAGTGTTGGATTAGCTGTGAAGATCATAGCACGTGATTTGTTTTATTATTTTAAATCTCTTGAAGCCATTTAGTTACAGTATCCCTCGTGCCCTGTGGATAGATGTTTAGATTTCTTGGGATCATAGAGTTTATTGCCCAGAGTAGCTTTGTGTGTGTGTGGGGTTTTTTTTTTTTTTTTTTTTTGCAGTGCCTTCCTCTAACGGGTCAGGTGCACCCAAACCATGCCAGCAAAATTCTACTCAGTATAACAAAGCCGTTGTTTTATCCTTTAGCTTGTCACAGTCTTTATCTACATTGTTCATTGTTTTCTCAACACCATGTCACATGACTCTTAGTAGACGTGCGTATGTGGAGGTTGGACAGAGCAAATTGGCTTGATCTTAAGGAGGACTTTAGCCCAAGTGGTAATCAAACATCATAACATGGCCAAGTGTTCAGCACAGCAAATGTAATCAAATTTTATGGAGATTTTAACTGTCATGAATTTCCTTATGAAGTGGTCTGTGAAACACATGAATATAAGCCTAAAGGAAGTAAATGGTTTCACAGTACACATATATAAGAGTTGCTTATAATAACATACATTGTGATAAAATAATAATATTGTTCTTTGTCTTTCGGCTGCCCTCACTGAGGGGTCACAGAGCGGACCATGCAGTGGCTGGTGTTTGGTTTTTGGGTGGGAATTGAACCTGGGCTTCCCGCATGGCAGGGGAAAAATCTATCACTGACCCACCAATGCCCAATAATCAAATAATAATACCAACTAATTATCACATAAACAAAAGTTATCTGTGTAGTCCTTATAAGAACTTTCTATCGTTTTATGCTTGCTACATTTTAGTAATGATTATAGTAATTTCATAAAAAATATAATTACCTAACATAAAAATGCATCATAAAGTTTCTAAATGCATTGTAAAAATATTTCTTGTTGGCTTAAATATGTACTCACAAATGATTCCTCAATGTAAGTAAAGAATGGCAATGGGGTAGAGTATACAGTATTTCAAGGAAAACTGTTATCCCGTCACACACACCAGAGTACTACTGATTATAATTTTCCTCGTTCACTGCCAATACATGCATTACTGTTCCTTAGACGTCTCATTAACTTAAGTACATATTTAAACAGATTATTGTGAGCCTGTTTTGGATTGTTAAAGCCCCATACCCCCTGTTTTTCTGCAGCTTGTGACTGGTGTGTGGCAAGGTGGCTATAACTTCTTCTGCCAAGACACTCACAGTGGAGGAGAAGCTGACACCAGGGTAAAACGAGTACACCCGCACGTTCAAACCTGACCTGGATAGTGCATATTTGGTCACATCCTGCTAATCAGAAAGTCATTATTAATCACTTTTTCCTCAGCCATTAAACAACATAGGAGAGTCTTAAAGCTGAATGACCTCACTGTATATTTTTTCTTGTCTAGCCAGTCAACCAGTGCAGTGAACTTTAATCTGAATCAGCAGACAGGCCAACCTGGTTTGACTGACACACAGACACACACAGACACACACACACAGACACACACACACAGACACACACACACAGACACACACACACAGACACACACACACAGACACACACACACACAGACACACGTGTAACTTTCTTTGGCAACAGGAACAGTGTAATTATGTCCCTTTTGTTTGTGTCTTTCCAAACACGGTGATCTTTGAATCATAGATTTATATACCCTATGACTGGAACTATACAACACATGATAATGTGTTGATAATTTTCTGAACACAGAACAAGTTACAACTTTAGTTTTATTCAGAAAGTATTTAAAATGCATATAACACTGGTGGTACACAGTGTTCCATTGGTTGCTGGATTTGAATTATCAACCTTCATTTTGTAAAAAAAAAATGTTAAGATAAGACTGTTTTTTGATATTAACTAGGTTCATATGTTCTTTTAAAGGCAAGCAACCATTTTTATTTAAAATAATTTCAATTATTATCGTCGTAGATTATTCACGTGCTGTGGTGGTACTACTTCTCCAAGCTCATCGAGTTTATGGATACCTTCTTCTTCATCCTGCGCAAAAACAACCACCAGATCACCTTCCTGCACATCTACCACCATTCCACAATGCTGAACATCTGGTGGTTTGTGATGAACTGGGTGCCATGTGGACACTGTGAGTGTCACAACAAAAAAGAAATTATACATTGTCTGTTTTAATGCTGTTTTTATGTTTAGTAATAATTTCTGTCAAAAGCAAAGATCAATATTGCAATAATTCCATATGGTCCTGAAATAAGCACAGCATTGATCTTTTATTTGGGAGATTCATAATTGTTTTATGCATTTGTGTGTTCAGTTGGAACTGGAGATGGAGTAGGTTATCTGTCCACCATAATCAAATACTGGTCACTCTGTCTTGTAAGCTCTAGGTCACCATATCTAATCAGTTGGGTGCTTTATACTCTGTAACTTTCAACAGAACCTGCCAAGTGAGCACAAACGGCATCAGCTTTCTGATGTCATTTGTACTCCTTTGGCAGCGTGTTTTAAGCCTGCCAATTCTACCTCAATTTTCGATCCTGGGATTCCAGGATCAAAGCAGTAGGGTGTCTAGCGTATATATTGTTTAGTCATTTACACTATAATAACGTAGTACACAAAGTACCAGACACAAGTTTAGATTTATAATAGTTCTTGTAAAAACAGTATTGCCAAGTGCATTTGCAAAACCCATCAGGCACTATGAGGAAACTGGCCTTCATGATGACCATCCTAGAAAAGCTGGGCCAAAACTTACCTCTACTGCAGAGAGCATTTAGAGTTACCAGCTTCAGAAATCACCAACTAACAGCACCTCAGATTAGAGCAGTATCAACTGTCCGAAGGTGATCATCGCGTATTTTGGACGCCTTCAGCATTGTTTTACACTGTAAAAAGAAATAAAAATCAGGAAAGGCCACAGTTAGATTCTGACCTCTGTTTTTGCATGTTCTCCCTGTGCTTGGTGGGTTTCTTCTGGGTACACCCGGTTTCCTCCCACAGTCCAAAGGCCTGCGGATTAGGCTAATTGGTGTTCCCAAATCGCCGTAGTGTTCGAGTGTGCATGTTTATGTGCCCTGCGATGGATTGGCACCCTGTCCAGGGTGTACCCCACCTTGTGCTCTAAGTTGCCTGGTATAGACTCCAGGCCCCCAGCTATTCTGTATCTAGGATTAAGCGGTATAGACAATGAGTGAGAGTGAGTGAGATAGTGGCACTGAAATACTAGCTTTTAAAGTACAAGCACTCACCAGTACAAGAGTCACCAGAGCAAACAGAATTTTCCTAGGTATGCAGTATCAACCATAACATATTCTTTCTCTTTTTTCCCCTCAGCCTATTTCGGAGCCACCTTTAACAGCTTCATTCATGTGCTCATGTACTCTTATTACGGGCTCTCAGCCATTCCTGCCATGCGACCGTACCTCTGGTGGAAGAAGTATATAACACAATGCCAACTGGTAATCTGGCTTTCTTTACAGTGTTTACAGTATTTACAGGTGGTTCATTATGTAGAATAGATGATGATGAATTATAGTTAAACAGTTTTCTTTATAATTTGTATAATTTGCATAATTTGTTCTGGAAGCATGCTTGTATATCAAAGCACTCGGACATCAAAGTGAATTTCGCCCATAAGAAATAATGGAAACTCGGATGATTCGTTCCACAACCCAAAAATATTCATATACAAATAATTAATACAAATTGTAAAGTAAAAATAAAACAAATGATCCTTACTTTACCTTTGAAAAGCATCACGACAGAGCAGTGTTTCCATCAGTGTTTGTGTGTTTGTGCGTGCGCGCAGGTGCGTGCATGTGTGTTAAGCTGAAGTAAGTTGAGAGAGTAGAGAAGGAGGGAAGGGCCTACTGTCCAGGACGACTTTCACACACACGTGCACAGATCTTTAACAAGGAACCTCTGTAATGACACTTTTGATTTACGCGTGCACACACCTGGTCACAATGTTATATTAACCATACGCGTGTGTGGATGATGACTGTGAGTGACGCATACACACTGAGACTGAGCATGGGAAACAATTACCCACAATCCCGCAGAGCACGAGAGAGAAGAACCTTTGGCTCAGCTGTGATCATGTGATGCTCGGCAGACAAAGCACATGCATACTACTTGTTTATCAAGTTAAAATTTATTAAAATTCTTTGCTTATCTTGCAAAATGCTCACGGAAAGTTACTCGCAATTCAAGGTTCCACTGTATACAGTAAAATTACAAAGTTCATTTAAGTCACTGTCACCTGATTTTCATTTGCATGTGAATTGGCAAATTATGTTGCCAGTAAATGATAAAAAACTATAAAATCTATAAAGTAATAGATTGGATTAACTGTGAATACATTAATATTTCCATTTACTGAACTAGCTGACAGTTTTGTAAAAAAAATGACAGTAATTTTGTTGATTTATATACATCAATCTATGTCTAAATATAGAATTATGGAACACGTAATCACAGCACAGTTTTCTACAGTTAATTCTTGTTCTTGCTATAACAGATCCAGTTCGTTCTGACCATGATGCAGACATCCTGTGCTGTGGTGTGGCCTTGCGGTTTCCCTAAGGGTTGGCTGTATTTCCAGATCAGTTATATGATCACCCTTATTATTTTCTTCTCAAACTTCTACAAACAGGTAAATGTGTACATTTGTTGCTGTGATTTTTCTTATTTTATTTTTTTTACCCCCTTCCTACATATTCTCGCATCAAAATCGATCTAATCAGCTGAGTAAAGCGCTGCGAATCTAAACACATCAGGAAATAAACCTACTGACACAGTAAAGTGTTTTGGACAAGGATTTGGATTTCCTTGTTTGTTTCTATGGTGTTGGTATGTTTTTCAAATTACTGAAGAAGGCTTTTTTATGGTTTGATTCATAGGCTGCGGGCTGACTGCAAAAATATATAACCTTTATAACCGTTGTAAAGCAGTGAATTAAAAATAAGAACAAAAGACAATAGAAAATTGGCAAGAATTTTTCATTTGTTTATGAACACTATACTCTTTATCCTTTAGACTATCAGGTGTGGCATCTACTTAACATTGACACTGGCCCTTTCTGGATAAGATTGAACACCCCTGCTCTATCCATTTACAGTTAACAGTTATATTTTATGTTAAAGAATATCTGCGAAAAAAAAACTTACTGTAGTTCTGTGATCGCAGTAGCTATATGTCCAAAGATTTGGACCATCCTCCTCACCATCACACCTGTGTGAAGTCAGAAAATTAACCCCCCTATTTTACCTTGATTATTATAAATGAATGATTATTTTGTTGGGGGTTGTGTGTTTTTGTTTTTTTGCCCACATAGTTGTCCTGACAAAGTTTACAGGCTAGGAGACAGACTGACATTGTGTTGCTCTGGTCACGTAGCCCGCAGCAGAATTGTTGTAATAAACTGACGTAAAAAATAAACATAGAAAGAAGAGTTGTAGTATTGCATAGACACCATGTTATTGAACAGAAATGTTCAATACCCATCACTAAACTGTAAAAGAATAGATGATAATTCTAGCAATCAATGATATCGTGTCATTAACATACACATTTAGCAAATTTTCTCCTTTTGAAAAGTGCCAGTGTTTACGGTGCTCCCCAAATGGATTTCACTCTGTTTGACCTCGCAATGACGTACGTGCCAGATAAGGTTTTAAATGCAGAACGGATGGGAACATGAGACAGATTCTATTAGCGATTACTATTCTGTTAGCATTTATTGTAGGTACTGGGGACTGTGTTAAAAATATAATCTCAAAAACAGAATGAGCACAAATGCTTACTTTGCGCACACAAACTGCACAAACAAACGAGGCCAATTTGAAGTGATTTTGAGAATATGGGGGTTGAATGGGGGGCTGCATGAAGAAAAAAAAAATGTCTCTTGAAATTTGAAATGATGCATCAACAAATGAACAGAGAAAATTTTTTATTTATTTATGGATTTGGATAATTTAGGGGGCCAGCTTCATCAAGGTGATAATCATACCCATGTACTGTGTGTGCTTTTTGAACATCCTATTCCAGATGTTGGCCCTTTTCTCAAACAATAACCTCCACTCCGTTGGAAAGGTGTTTTGTTTTGTTTTTTTATTTTTTCCCCCCCACAAGAACATTAGTGAGGTCTGACATGTTTCAAATTATCCCAGAAGTGTTCAGGAGTATTATGGGCAAGGCTTTGTTGTAAAATACTTTCAAAATAACTAGCGCTTTCAAATTTGTGGCAACAGATTAGGGAAGGATTATGTATGCACATGATGGTCAGGTGTTCATATACTTTTGAGCATATTAGTGTACATTATACCAACCATGCCAGCTTCCTCAACAGTCTCTTCTTATTTTGTGAAGTTCGAAACATTTTTTAGAAAATACAGCTGGAGAAGACCATCGAATATTTTACCATCCCAGAAATTTTATTTACAGTTTTACCCCTGACTGTTCCAAAGCCCTGATACTAGAAATTCCATGATGTATTCTAAAAAAAAAAAAAAACACTTGAGGCATCTTAAAAGAGCTTTTGGAATCAATGTAGTATGTATGTATCGGTGTATAAAGTACTAACATTGTGCCAAGATCATGTTGTTCTTTGTTCTCTATCCATCAGACTTATAAGAAGCGCGGGGATGCTCTGAAAAGCGATCACCAACACAACGCCGTTAAGTCTGTGAATGGCCACTCGAATGGGGCGACTCCTAAAGACACAGTTAAACAAAGGAAGCCGAGGGGTGACTAAGGACCTGTACATTCGTCCAGTTCCTCTTTAGCTGTGTAACACTTCTGCGAATGTGTTGATCGACTTCCCGAGTCTACACACTGCAGAGACAGAAGCAAAATAAAAGTGAAAGGATTTTATTGTTGAAGAGAGTAGTACCATTTTGCACAATTTTTGTCCTGTTATCGTTCATACTGAATTTAATTCAGTAAGAGTAGAAGTAAAATGGAGTTGAAGGAAGAAAAAAATAATAACAGGGTCTAAGGTATGTAGAATATTTTAGAGTATATTAATGTCTTGTATGTGTGACGGATTGGGAAAACCCATCAGATACTGTAGTGTGATATAGCTGAATTCTTTAAGATAACATGCATATACTGTACAGTACACCTTGAGAAAGGTTTTCCATGGCAGTCACACAATTTAATGACTGTTTTAATGGAAGGTACTGTTTTTAGCACAAAATCTCAATGTACTTGTATATAAAAAAAGGAAAAAAATCTATAAAAGAAAAGATATTTGGATAAAGATGAAAAAAAAT